>NQII01015980.1:0-15548 GCA_002778355.1 Clitarchus hookeri
ATATTTCATAGTGTGAAGTTTTTCTTTACTTGGTGTTTCAATACATCAGTTAAAGAAACAATACTGATTTGTGTCGGTATGTTGGTAGTGATGCACAATTCAGAAATGTAGCTGAATGTTTCTCCAGGCCACTCTAGTCAATTCTGCTCCCTTTCCCGTATGTTGTACTCTGGAGCCTGAGCAACCTTCTGGAAGTTAGATTAAAGCCCTAGCAGAAGCCAGGTCAGGTGGAAATTGGAGACAAGAGACTGGGCCAAGGCCTAAACCAACAAGCTTGGAGAAAGGGTCTGACCAACTGGAGACTAGCATGGTGGACGGAACCCTACCGTTTGTGGTGGAAAAACCAAAGAGTCAATGGCAACCGCAGCAGAATTCACCCCCATAAAAGTGGCATACCTGTGGGCTTATAGGTGGCAATCCTACCATATGGGTTGAAATACTGGATAGATCAAACTTCTTCCCTTTGTAAGCCATTTAGCTCTGATTCCCAACAGCCTCAGGAGCAAAGTCCTATCTTTGCATCAACATATTCTGGGAAGGATGGTTGACCCACAGCCAGGATTCTACGCCTGGTTTCTAGTTTTGAGAGTGGACTAACCACGAAGAAGATGAAAGAAAACTCCTCTGCTGAGTTCTCATACATCTCAAACCATGGATGCAAACATGTATTGAGAGATGGATTTCTGGCAGCTCAAAANCCCCTTCCGTTGAATCATAATCAAATCCATTTCATTATACTGCGTTTGAATACCTATTGTCACACCAGCCATGAATTGGAATGATTAGGGCTGCACATAATATGAGTAGGAAATAGCATGCATCCGATAGAAGTGGTGGATCCTGTGCCGAATCAGAGCCACTTTCAGTTAAACAAATTCCTACGTCGACAAGTGTAACAACTCCTTAATTGTCCCACCAACCTAGACACCTGCATTGAGCATATAACACTGTTATGTGTACTGAATGTAGTCCCATAGTGTAACTCTGGTTATGTACAACCTAACTCAAAAGTCCCCACATCAGCAGGTCCAATGGCCAAAGCTAAGTGGCACTTTTGAGCACAAAATGGTCTGAACTGACTTCTCCAACCAGTTATCATTTTCAAAATCAGTAAGTTGGTTGACTCATACATACATTGTCAGAATGCTGTGACTGTACCATCAAGAGCCCTGGTTATTCAGTAATGGAGTCATGCTGCTCAGCAAGCCTACACACTCATGCCCTTGTGTCGGCCCTACCAGTACTAACCAAAGGACTCAGTATATACATTATTACAGTTGCCTGGAACTTATCAAGCCCCGTGCCTTTAGCATTTTCATAGCACCATGAGGTGGACCTAAAAACAATGGCCACTAAGAGATAATTACTTCCATTTTCTCTTTCTGAAAACATTCTATAGCTTTCAACTCAAACAAGATGAAATGCAAGTAATAGGTTTTCAACTCAAGCAAGATAAAATGCAAGTAATAGGCTTTCATCCCCACTACATCAAACTTTAAATACATTAGCAGTAGGACAGGCAGAGTATGGGGCAGCTAAGCCGCCAAACATTTCCCTTTATGCAGCCGATCAGATATCACTTGGATAAAAACCAAACTCTTTTTTCAATCAAGCCACTTGGACTGGTACTTTGGTTGACATCACACTGGAAATAGCCACACCTCGCAGCATACTCATGCCACTGCCCAGTGGTCGAATGATGAACCACCAAACCAGAAATTCTGTCCTTGATTGTTCCACTAATGCAATGGATTTAAAAAAAAAAAAAGAACCATGGACACAACCCAGAATTTTATTCTGAGGGAAGGAAAATTAGTTTTTGAAGAACAATTTATTGTGGCAATATATTTACTAACTTTAATTAATTTTACAAAAAAATGTGGAATGATTCTTATTTGTCGAATGCAAAGTATAAAATGTCTAATACATTCTTTACATGGTGGTTTTCATACTTTGATTACACATTCTGTCTAACAAGGGTAGGCAAGCACCCCCCTTTCCCTGCCACATCATGGCTCCATCCATGCAAGAAAAATATAATCATTGACAATCCTAGTTACCATGATGTTAGATACAACCTCCCAAAATCACTTTGGGTCATTCTCGAACGTACACAAACAGGTTTGGAAAAGTGAATGGGGTACAGAAATTTACCTTTCATTTGAGTGTGGCAGTTTGCATAGTAATTAAAATACTTTAGAACACAGACTGTCTGGTTTTAATCAGGTATGTTATTGAAGATCCACAGACCACATTCTTGAAAGAAAATTAAGTTAAACAATATAGCTTTTCGTGCAATAATGTGAAAAGCAAGGAGCAATTAAATTGTGTATTCAAATTTCATAATTTCTAAAGCTATAATCTGTACTACTTATTTGCAAATTAAATGAATAATAAGAAAAAAAATAATACAAACAACAATAATGTCAGCACAAGTGCTGGAACATAAAACAGCTAACTTAATTAAATACAGTATTGAAAATTAGGTATATAACCATAAAACCAGTGAATAAACATAACCCCAAAGTTAGTAATTAAATATGCAAAAAATAAAGATACAGAATTTATGAGTTTCATTTAGTTTTTACAATTGGTCAGTGCAGTAAAAAGAGCAAATGGATTTGATGTTACCTTGTGGATAGCATTACAAGTAATTTTGCTAGAGTGCACATCTATGACTGTCTACCTTACTTGGTTATTATATTCCAGTACTGCCTAAAAATTAATTTTACAATGTAAATGGAACCATATAAATAATTCTAGCATAAAGGCAAAATGTATAACCTTTTTTCATAACTTAATTTAAAATGCATAAAATGTAGAATTAACAAAACTTACTGAAATTATAATAGTTTTCTTCTTTAGAAGGGAATTATCTTCATCACACAAAAACAAGCACTGAAATTAAAAAAGAAATCCATTTGAAATTTGGTTACATTTCACTATACATCTGACAACAACAGTTATGTAAAAAAAATTGGTCAAAATACATCTACACACAAAATGAAGTCCAAATTTCAACAGTTTCTTCATTTTAAGACAACATTTTTAAAAAATTAGCACAGCAGTAAAAATTTAAATTGTTAAAAATAAACAATGATAAAATTTTGACGTAAACTTGAAAACCCTGAAGGCATAAATTAACTGAAGTACAGGATGAGTATAAAAGAATACCCCAAATTTGAAGGTCTATAATATCAAAACCAAACAACCTACAACCTTGATTGACCAATCAAATGAAACGTGGAACCGTGAAGTTTGTTTACCATACATTCATAAATGTTCAATGTGACCACCACGAGCGGCCCAAGTGACATCTACGCGATAATCAAACTCGTTCCACACTCTTGTCAGCATGTCCGGTGTTACGGTTTGGATGGCGTCCGTAATTCTCGTTTTGAGGTCGTCAATGTAAGCCAGCAATGGTGGACAAAACACTTGATCCTTTATGTACCCCCATAGAAAAAAAATTGCTCCGGGTAAGATCCGGGCTTCTTAGGGGCCGGTGATGAAGAGCCTGGTTACCAGCTGCTCCTCGACCAATCCAATGTTGTGGCAACGTCTCGTTCAGATATCCGGGAACAGCTAGGTGCCAATGGGGTACTGCGCCATAAAGGAAACATCAGACCGTCCCCATCACATTGACGTGTCAAATGCAAGCTCGCTACCCCCTCCCTGATTTGATTTGGCCACCACACATGCTATATGAGCACTCAAGTCATATGTCTTGGAGCAGTACAAGGAACGCCATTTAAGTTGCCAACATAGTGTTTGTTGTAGAAGCCTAGTTTAAAATAGTGATTCTATGAGAGTGAGACAAGCATTTCGGAGTCTGTCAACACAGAAAAGTTTGCAAAAAGAAAACAATACTTCCAACAGACTGGATCATCTCTAAAAATACAGTCACCCAGCAGATGACGCAGCATTCAGAACCACAAGAATAGTGCAGCAGCCAGGCAGGCTATCAGATCATCGCAACGCTCCGCTGCCAGGCATACTGTCACCATGGAGATATCGGATCGTAGTATACAAAGAATTTTACATGATGACCTGAAGTTTCATCCTTACAAGCTGTTGTTGGTGGAGGAACTGGCACGCACGGCACATTGCTTGTGAGACCATTATCAAATGTTCCAGCTGATGCTGTTGTTATCACCAGTTACAAAGCACATTTCCATTTATCAGATTTTGTGAATAAACAGAATTTTTGTTATTGGGCAGCAGAAAAGCCTCGATGACACCATGAGCGACACAGCCAGCGTGTAACTGTTCTGTGTGGTGTTGCATATTTCATAATCATCGGCCTGTACTTTTTTGAGGAAGTAGGACGTTGAGTGACTGTCAGTTCTCACCACTATGGTGCAATGTTATGCGATTTCGTGGAGCCCAGACTCAACTAAATTAATGCATATGGCAGTGCACCTCTGTGGTCCCAACAAGATGGTATTACTGCACACACAGTATGCCTTTCTCATGAAGTTTTGGGACAAATGTTTTTAGGCCGCCTAATCACATTGCATTATGACATCTCATGGCCGGCTCAGTCGCCAGACCTGCCCTCTTGAAACTTCATTCTTTGGGGATACCTGAAGGCCGTAGTCTTTCGACACAAGCCGCAAATGACTGACGAGTTGAAGGATGCCATTCGCAATGCAATAGATGCAATACCAGTGAAAATGACTCGGAGCATAATGCTGAACTTCAGGCAGCGGCTACAGGAGTGCATCACTCATTAGGGCTCACCGCATGACCGTGCGCAAAATAACAGCCTAACGCCCTGGGAATACTACTGCATCACTTCTACTTCCACCTACTGCCTCGCAAACTAACACTAATTTCATTTAAAGCACACAAAAATGATTGTGCAGTATATTTTATGTTTATCTTCATTTCTAATGCAACATAAGGCCATGAAACTACGATAATCATCGGTGGCCGAATATTAATGTGAGCCACTGTACCAATATATTTATTCATGTGATGTTAGTAATTATGAATGCTCAGTGATGATTTTAAGTCTATGAGAGTGAAAATGGTTGGGAACTCTGTCGTCAGTCTTATCACAAAGTTGATGGTTTACAAAACTGAGCAATTTATATACATATAAGTGTGTATATACCAGGTAAGATGGAAGAAGAAGAAGAAATGTACAGCAGTGTTTTGTTTGATAATGATGCGATAATGAAAAAATAATTGTCTAAAAGGATAGCATAAAAAAAATAGAAACTACAGCAAACAAAAGTGTAATAACATCAATTTTTTTTGGAAGAAAGCAAACAATAAATAATTTGGTATTGAGTAGTAAACTTGACTCAATGGGTTGAAATGCCTTATACAATAATGTGATGCTGCACAGCATAGCCGAGCCCTGTTTTTTGCAATTCATCCATCCATCACAAATGCACAAAGCCAACCAGAATAATAGGACGTCACCATGCATCGGCCAGCCTGCAACAACCGATGGCCGCAATCTACCATCAGTGTCGGATAACATTTTTTTTTCCAGAGTGTCGCACTGTTTGTGCCTTTAGGATTAGTTTGAATTCTTTTTGCAATAAACAGTTGGAATGTTAGGGCCAACATATGAGTAAACGGACATGTAGTATCTTGTTCTCGTACAACTACATCATGAACATTCATCAAACTTGCATCATTCACATTAGTTTTTACAATTTTTAATTGTTGTTTATTTATAAATGCCAAAAAGCGTTCTTGATTCAAAAGGCACCACCACTCAGACTGTCGCCTACACAATATTTACATCTTACATTTTAAATATTTTTCAATATTTTTACTATGTTTAATTTTAGCAGAAATGTTTACAAAAGGATCAGTGTTTGTTGTAATGTTGTTTGAAGGTTTTCGGTAGTTACTGCCTACTGTTTTCACATTTCATTCTTTATTCAAATTTTGCTCATTTTATTATTTCAAATTAATTTAAAAGGGTTTGAGTGTTTCACTGTATTGTGCATCAGTACTGTATGTTACAGCATAACCATTTCATACATCATCATCATACAATTAATAGGGAAGTTGCTTTGGTGCAAAGTGAGCCAGAGTTTAAAGGGTTGCGCCATGCAGTAGTCAGTCGAGACATTCATGGTGTAGGGACTAAACAGGCCATGGCCCGGGGGCCGTCAACTCTTTGTATTCATCCATCAGTAGTTTTCAGTAATTAAATTTATTTGTAACCCTTTTTTTTTTCACTTGGGCTCCCACAATTTCCGGCCTCACTCCACTTGACTATATACCCGGAGCTTTACCTTAAATTAATTTCACATTCTTAGGCATTTTTCATGTTGGCAATTAAAGGCCTTGTGTGCGACTCCACTTCTATGTATTAAGTAAGTAGATTAATCACCAAAATTGTACCTACCGTTTCAGGGTGGTGAATCCTCTCACCAAAACATATACATTCATGAGTGGTGAAATCCTTTGCTATTGCAGGCGCGTCAGGCTAGTCCTGTGATAACCCAGCATTCAACCATATCAGTCAACTGTTCAGGACTTGGGGGCTAGGACTTTCGACCACACCTTGATAGGAGAGTCTTGTGTTAGACAGCGGGCATCATGTTTGGCTAACTGGTGCCAGGGTACATCTCCAGCATCTGGCTGACCTCGTCCAAATTCTACCCATGCCAACCCAAAAATGTTATCAAAGAATCCTATCAAAAACGTTCCTAAATAACCTTATCACCTGTGGCAACTCAAGCCAAGTTCCAATTGGCACATTTTGTTTACAAAAACTATGATGTATATTTGTAATTTGCATTTGTGTTTCATCAGATTTGAATTTGACAATTTACCAAACTGCTGCATATTAGTTTTGCCTGTTTGAAACGTTTAAATACACATATAGAAAAGTCATTGGAATAAACAAGTGTAATATAAAACTAACAAAACAATTAAACAGTACTTACAACACAGCAAAACCCACGTTCCCAGTCATCAAAAACACGTTCTTCACAATCAAATTTAATGACGACTTCAGAAAAAAAATTTAGTTTCTTCAACATCGTGTACTTGAAGTCTTCAACTTTTACAGATATATAAAATACCATTGCAAAATCCGTAATAGGTATACCAGATTCTGGTGTGGTGGCAAATGATAATAAATTAGCATAGATTCAAACGATTGAGATTGTATTTAATTACTTTGCGAATATACACTCAAACAATCTTTCATATCCCAGTTCTCACTTTTCTTAGATTCTACTTTAAAGCGTTGTTTTAAACTTTCCCTCCACAAAAAAAACAAATTACAAAACAAACCAAACAACACAAAAAAGAAAGTCTCATATAAAAAGAGATTGGTAATGGAAAATAGATGTCGGTTAAAATTTTCTTTTTTTTTTTATCTCAAAACAAATGGAAGAAGTCTATATGTAAAATTCCTTCTTTCAATTCGATACGTACACGTTCATTACGTACACATTTTTCAACCTAAACCATATGTCATGGAATCTATACCAAGAAATCATTTTCAAACAGATTTTCACCACCAGGACTCACTGACTTCGCATGTGTAACAAATTAATTTATTCCGTTTTGTATTAGAGTGATTATATAAAATATATTTACATTTGTATTGTGTCACTGTTGGTTTAATTTCTAAACGGGACATATGGTGGCCATATGGTTGGGACGGATTCTGATTTGATTCTGGTGGTAGTCGTCATTTTTTAGACCTCGTGACCTCTACCTCGTCACGTGTTGCCATGTGTTGTTGACTGATGCGATGAGTCGGTGTCCCTCATTGCGCACTGGTGCAGTGCTCGTGCATCGGCGCATGTGTCAGATTCGATCTCGGGAATATGAGGAGGTATGATGACAACTTGTTCTAATCAGTGCAACTACAACACACCAGCTTTTAAAATGAACGAGGGTGTAGCATTGTCATTTTTAAATGGCATTAATGTTTTGCTTATTTAATGTTTCCATTTAGGTAGCAGTTTCATTTCTTTTATTTGGGTTCTATCTCATAATAATATTAATTTAAGGTAAATTTTTAGTTTTATTCTATGTGACCGAAGCTATTATGCATCGAAAGCTCTTTTGAATGGTAATAATTTTGTGATAAGAGATATACTCCTTGACTTAGATCAAGGCATGATCTGTTGTTGAGAAGGAGGGTTAGTCAATAGTGGAGCAGTAAAATTACCAAAATTTGGGTGCCTTTAGCTGTAGATCATTAAGTGTTGGTATGTCGTGGGTCGTTCTTCTATGTGGCTTGTCACGAGGTCTCCATTAGAGCCACAGTTGACAAGCACATAGCAGTTGGCGTGTTACATATCTACTAAAGGTATTGGACCCACTAAATGCTAGTAAATCTGCAGTAAGGTCACCTCACACCAGTAAGGCTGTATTAAATTGAGAGCCAGTACAACTGATAGCTGTCTGATGCAAAATTAACTATGGGATTCGGACACCAGCATCCCGACGTGGTCATTAAGTAATCATACTGCAAATGAGAATGCACGTGTTACTTCGATATACACAATATGATTCGGTACAAAGGTTCTCACACTTAAACAGGCACAGTTCTGAGGTATGTCAGTAGCCTGAACTGTCACAAAGCGAGAACACGAATCATTGGAGAAAAATATAAATGTGAGTTATACCCCTGGCTGCATGAGCCTGCATGGGTGGGGCAGTACTACTCCTGGGTTTCGGCGATGTCATGATAAATTCACATGTTATCATCGTTCGGTAAGGTGTTATAGCCAGCAGTTACTAGCAATACATCATATCTGAAAGCATCCTCCTGTCTGATGGTGTCACATAGTCCAAGTGACCATCCTGAGTTCATGGCTCTATGGGGTAACTATTAGAGTAACAACTAAAGAGTTGATGTGGGGTGGAGTAAGTAGACAGGAGACGATGTCGAAGTATTTCTGTGGGATATAAACTCACTGGTCCAGAGATTAATTGCAGATATTACTTTAGCAGGTGCTCCAATATTGCTGTGGCCGTTGCTTGTTTGGATCCATAAACAGCAAAAATGGTTTACAGAAAAGTTCCGAGAAGGTTGATGCAATATTGAAGATGAGGCAAACTAACACAGTCACAGAGTTAAAGTCATTTTTAAGAGCTGTAAATTTTAATGGAAGATTTATACTGACGTGAGGACCGGTTACCAGCGTGGGTTGTATGTTGGATTTTTGCCCGGCGCCATAGCTCAGTGGTGAACTAATGAATTGAGGGTCGTACGGTCGACGGTCCAGGGGCCCTGGTGAACCTTCCATCAGTTATTTGCTTGATTGTGGTGTACTTAGAGTTGCACTCTTTACATAGGAAGGCGACACTGTTGGCCGTCTCGTACGCCTGAACTATATTACTAAAAAGGTTGGTGGTGCTAATAAGGTTGCCTTACAATGATTTAACACTATTTCACTTGTTGAGTTGTTTATTCATCGTCCGTTTACAGATGAATAAATGTATGAATGATATGCAAAATGGCCTCAGCCCTTACGCTGCGAAAAACACGTGATTTTATGTTGTAAACGCGATTGCGTTAAAAACTCTCCGGTGAGAGTACGATGGCTTTCCCCTCAGTACTTTAAATATAATACAAATGTTCCAGTAATTAATCTTATACTTTTTCAGTTAAAAATGATTTCAGCCTACATGCCGGTACCAATGGCCTCGCGGAGCGAGAGACTTACGCCGCTGGTCTCGTTCAGGTGCTGAGATGAACAGGGGCGAGCATGGAGCCGGCTTCCGCCACTAGTGGTGAAAGCCGAAGCCAAGCGGCGAAAAGATGAAATACAACATAACACTGAAAGATGATTATGTAATGAAAACTTATATGAATTAAATTAAAACATAAGAAAACATAATGACTCTTACATAAATACACTTTTAAAAGATGTTACATTATCTTGACGTGGTCAAGCTTGGCTACAGTGGAAAAACCAACTTGACCCGCGGTGTTACCAGAGTTGCTGAAGTGATATTTATGTGCCCGGCGCCACAGCTCTGCGGTGAGCTGATGAGATTGAGGGCCGTTTCGGGTCGGCGGCCTAGAGGACTCTGGTGAACACTCCGTCACACACACTGGCGAGGCTGTAGGCCACCTCGCATGCCTTAATTAACTATAAATAAAACGAACGATGCTTGTTGAGGATTTTATTACCTGAGACTCGTTATTGTACACACAACTATACACAAGATACGTGGCCTGAATGACCCGGAAACTGCGAGTGACCACATGGTCTTTATAATGTGAAACTCGAATGCACTTAACAATTCCAGATAAATAATAACGTCGCTCTCCCCTCGGCGCTATGCAAGTCAAATAATGAAACAGATGAAAATAATGATTTTAATTAAGATGGATGTCACTGGATGGCGACTCAGCTGATGATGTCTTTGCTAGGGCCTCTGCGGAGCGAGATAGTTTACACATCCGGGTCCGTTGAAGTTCTGACGAGTACTGGCCGAAGCGTGCGCCGGCTTCCGCTACCTGAGCGCAGCGACGCCACGTGGTGAAACGATGAAACACAATATACACTAAAAATGATAATGAGATGAAAGGGACATGAATTAAATGAAACCAAGAGTACATAATTTTCCCTAAAACAATACACAATAAAAATGATAATATTTATTCTAAATATTTCCATCGTACCAGCCACAGTATTGCCAAATGTAAAATGTCACATATCTCTGGCTGTGGCTGTGCAGACTGTCTCCCATGATGACAAAACAAATTATATTAACTATATACACTGATGCTATTAATAAATACACTGATGAAATACACTGACACTGAATAAATTATAAACACTAAAGCACTTGCACTCGGTGTGGTGTGTCTGGTTTGTTGGACAAGTCTGCGGCAGTCACAGTGGGCATAAAGGACTCGTGAATGTGCGGTTCAAGTTAATCTCATAAATGTTTGTATTGCACTATTGATGACATGTTCGAATTACATTACTCACAGCATTGCCAAGTATACCATGAAAACATCCCTGGCTGTGGCTGTGTATACAACGACGGTCTTTTTATGTTTGTTGAAATTATGAACACTGATAAACCACACTTTGTAGCACTCTTCGCCCTCTCCCCGCCTATAAGCCAGTTGGTGTGGTGTAGCTGGTGCAGTTGAAACTACTGCAGCAGTCAGAGTGGGCACAAAGGAGCTCGTGAACGTGTGGTTCACGTCAATACCTTAGCACAGCCACTGTATATAGATTAGTACAAAATTGCTGTAATGGCTTCTGACATAATCCCCACCCTCTCTGATCATAACAAGATATTTAACTTATGCATGTCTACGTGTAATTTCCTTTAATAGCCCCTAATATTATGATATATGATTTAAGACCCCCCGAAACTATGAATATAACTTATTGAGTACCCATGAAACAGGAGAACCAAAAATATAGAACATATATATTTTAGATGATCTGAAAAAAGATCCTTTTAAAAAAATTAAAAAATTTTGCTTTTGCAAAGCTTTTATTAATCGTTAGCTTACAGTTTGCAAATATTGTATTTGGACATATTTAACTATCTATATACTACTATATTTGCAATGTTATTTAACATCAGTTCAAGGTTTATTGTAGTTTTTATGTATTCATTTTAGAGAATAAAAATTAATTTAGACTACCTAGTAATGGGCGTTTTCATGACGCTAAAATTTATCGCTTGCTATTCGCTGGCAAATACTGAGGGTTTACTAAATATGACAGTAGTCTGGCCTATCTTATATATAGTCTGTGGTTTCACGTGTTTTACATATGTCACTTGTCTGTGATCGGAATTGTCATATGGAGTATGCGTGTCTGAAAACAGTATTTATGTTATTTTGTAGAGCCTTTTAAAATGCCATCTATTCGAAGAAAGGAAGATGGACTTCTGGCACGCGTTAACTTCCCACTGTACGCAGTGCAGATGCTGACAAGTCGGCATGTTTTGGTAGCGGGTGGCGGTGGTTCCGCGAACACTGGTGTAGCAAACGGGTTTGTAAGTTAAAAATAATGTAATGGTTATTTCCCCTTTTTCTCAGTAAATGTCATGACGTTAGCATAAGTATTCCAAGTCAGATGTTTGCCCTTCAGTTTAACTCATCGGATCCATGGATAATATAAATACCCCTCACAACCCGTCACTCGAGGATCGAGCTCGATTCCCAGCGGGTTCAAAACAAGATTTTACATTTGGAGGTCTTGGCGAAAGCAGTCGGCTGCTGATTTTTCATCTGTCATATGTCTCTGATTGTATTTGATTTCACCAAGCCAAGGGCCCTTACCCTGTCTTCGTGCCCTGGAAAAGTGCATCGAGGCTGTGTGACGTAACGTTATCGCTATCCGAATTCACAGTAAGGGTACTCATGCACCCTAGAATGTGTAGTATATTCGTAGTATCTTCACACGTTTGAATAAAACCTTTGAAAAATCACTTAATGTATAAAGTGTTTGGTTGTTTACTAAATATGTGTAACAAACGTTTTATACTTCTATTGCCACAAAATCATTTTTTTTTTTTTGGTTAAATGGAAATTTTTACTTGGTTTTATTTGGTAACTAAGAATTACTGCTTTTCCCAGTAATTATCCAGTTTAGGGGCTTCTCTGTAAAACCCCCCCCCCCTCCAAAAAGTGGTATTTTTTACACTAATAATTATGCAGAACATGAATATACTAGGGTCATTAATGTATGACTAATTTCGTAATATGTGCCCACCTAACCTNAATTATGCAGAACATGAATATACTAGGGTCATTAATGTATGACTAATTTCGTAATATGTGCCCACCTAACCTAACAGAACCTAACCCCACGATGAGTGAATCACTATTTTACATTTTTAAACTAACCTAGGATTGTAGGTTATTAAACTAACCTGGGATTTTAGGGTTTTACACTAACCTAGGATTGTAGGGTTTTACACTAACCTAGGATTTGAGAGTTTTAAACTAACCTAGGATTGTAGGGTTTTATACAAACGTAGGATTTTGGGGTTTTACACTAAACTACGCTTTTAGGGATTTAAAGGAACCGTAAAACACACCAAAAAAATATCAATTAACTCACCTAGGTAGACGGCTGGTAGAATTCCTCTGTCAACAGCCAATTCAACCTTACCTCACTCGACGAAACACCATGTTCTACTAACGTGCCACATACACGAATATAACACTTGAAGCACTCGTTCGTAGTCAAATATTACGCACTGAAGCACTCGTTAATAGGCTAATATTACGCGCAAAAGCACTCTTTCTTGCTTTCTCCGTTTTAAATCCGCTGGATTAGGACGACACAACTAACGCTGGCAAAAGCGCAATGGCTACTGAAGTATTTCAAAATTTTACGTTAACAACGCATAATGGTGATGTAAATTACCCAGAAGCCAATACGGTGACGACAGGAATCATGATGTCATTCCAAACCATGGCGCCCGCAGTAAACAAAGCAGCAGATTACTGGTATTTTAAACTATTTTATTTGATACATTCTACTTATTTTAACATGACCCCCTCTTAAATATGAACAANGATTACTGGTATTTTAAACTATTTTATTTGATACATTCTACTTATTTTAACATGACCCCCTCTTAAATATGAACAAGGTAAGCTGTGCAGAACCCATTAATGCTATTTTTGTTGGTCTAGGACGTTTCCTTCAGAAAAGCCCCTAAATTGGATAATTACCCTTTTCCCAAAAAAAATTCTCGGAAAATGGAATAAATCGACTCTACCAATCAGAAAGAACACAAATTAGTAATTATCAAGATTATAAGTTTTTCGAGAAAAAAATCCCAGAAAATTGTATAAATCGACATTACTTATCACAAAGAACACAAATTTACTAGGGGCATCACAATATTTGCAGTACATACTACCAAATGCGATTAGGGGGAGGGCTTTAAAGATCTGGGAAATTGTGTGGTAAATCATGTTAAATTTATGTCAGTTATACGTAAATTGCGTTACTTAATAACATTAAATGCAATATGCAACATAGCGATACACGTAAACCGCTCCTAAACACCACCTGGGAAAGTCTTTTTGTATGATATAGGACTATTGTATGTATATTTTTTCTAGACCTTACACGTTACATACGTAGTACAATCCCTGCGTGAATACAGACAAGGTAAGCCTTGAAAAATTCAACGGAATTAAATGATATTTCAACATTGCTTGATTACTGTGGTTTATACCTTTATAACCTTAGTGCATCGGCATAAATGTACCCTGTGAATCATGTTTTGTGAATTAAGGTTTGGTTTCCAGAAGAATTCTTGCATTTAACACAGTNAATGTACCCTGTGAATCATGTTTTGTGAATTAAGGTTTGGTTTCCAGAAGAATTCTTGCATTTAACACAGTTCAGTGACCCGTTAGAAATATATTTGACATAAATTTATGCTTTTTACTTCAAAAACACCTCTATCTTCATAGCTCTCCTCGCTATCACATTTCATGGTATATACTGCAAATTACGTGATCTCCTGATGAAATTCGTACTAACTTAAGTGTGATTAATGATGTCCATACAAACCATTGTCAGATATTATTTTGCTGTTTTTCGGAAAAGCCCTTATTCTTGATAATTACCAGGTGTGTGTGTGTGCATCGACACATGCACATCCTGTTGTTCTTTTTACAGCTAACTCCAAGCTTCGCGTGCCTTGAATCACTGTTTTGGGGATTTACTCCCCTGCTGGTGCTAAGCACTCTGGCTTGGCACGTAATGTTTGGCTACGCTTGAATAGTAACTTATTTTTGAGCTTGAGGAAGCTTCACATGAACATCATCCACACAGGATCAAAGTAATCATACACAAAGTAAAAACTATGACTACAACCTATTGTGAAGTTAGGTTTAGTTTGGTTGTATTTTCTACATTTGACACAGCTAAGCGCTAACAGTATGAAAGCCCCTCAATTCCCATGCTATCTTATAAAACACAAGTGCTAAATTTAGTAAGCACTTCAAAATTTTTCGTTAAGCTGAGGTAGATCTAACTGAGAAATTTGCATAGTTAAGAAAATAATTTTGATTTGCACGAGTTATGAATTTAACACCTNTACTCCCCTGCTGGTGCTAAGCACTCTGGCTTGGCACGTAATGTTTGGCTACGCTTGAATAGTAACTTATTTTTGAGCTTGAGGAAGCTTCACATGAACATCATCCACACAGGATCAAAGTAATCATACACAAAGTAAAAACTATGACTACAACCTATTGTGAAGTTAGGTTTAGTTTGGTTGTATTTTCTACATTTGACACAGCTAAGCGCTAACAGTATGAAAGCCCCTCAATTCCCATGCTATCTTATAAAACACAAGTGCTAAATTTAGTAAGCACTTCAAAATTTTTCGTTAAGCTGAGGTAGATCTAACTGAGAAATTTGCATAGTTAAGGAAATAATTTTGATTTGCACGAGTTATGAATTTAACACCTTTGTGAAATTATGCATTTGTTTTCACCAGATTTATTAAAATTAGCCTGTGAATGTACATACCTTGTGATACAATAAAAATTATTTGTCAAGTTAGTGCTTTGTATGACTTTATATTGCATGCCAGAT
>NQII01015982.1:0-20745 GCA_002778355.1 Clitarchus hookeri
ACATTGAATCCCTCCTACAAATTTTCTGGATGGATTACAACATTGCATTTGCATTCCTCCCCTCCCCCTCTCCAAGGAAAATTATTTAAGTGTCGTGTTAATTAGAACGTTAATAAATTGTGCAACTTCAACAATCTTAAGCGTGTAGGATACGCAATTATTTTACAACAGTATAAAACATTGATCAGCTTGTACACATTATATGTGATTACATTTTCCCCGAATAAAAAAGTTTTTACTTAATATTGTTTAAATAATTTGGTATAAAATCCAAAATTGTTCTGTTTTGCTGCAGTTATAATCCAACTAAGAATTATTAGCGAAAAAATGTACAATATAAACTGATGTTGTGGGCTTCCACTTGGAGACGTAATCCAGGCATAAAAAAATGCAAATTTGTTTTAATATTTAACATTTTTAAAAATACGTATGGCTTATTATTTGGCCATTACATACGTGTCACGCAGTAGCCCATGTCATTCGTTTGGATAGTAAATTGTGTCATTTGTACAACTCTTTTAGTTTTTGTTATTATGGGTGCAGCAAAACAGAAAAAAATTGTATTTGAAATACAATTATTACAAAAATATAAAGTGTGATTTTTTATTCGAGGAAAATTACATTGCATGCAAAGCGTACAAGTTGAACAATGTTTGGTACACACACAAAATAATTATTTTTTTTTTGTTATCCAATACCCTTAAAATCCAGAAAAATCTCACAAACTCCTACAGCAGAACATTTTTCAATTATGTTGTTTCCTTATAACGTGAAAATCCTACTCGCTCGAATACAAGGCTGTCTTAGTATGTTTGCGTAAAATGTACACTTCTAAATTATCCAAATAAAGCTAGGCTAAACGAAATACAGAGCTGGCGTGCCCTTACTCAAATATCCACCGATGTCTATCCATTTTCCTGTCAATTTTCAGCAGCCTTTTGAAATTGTGGCCTGTAGTTTCTTTTCGGGTTTCAACCTGCGATTACTCCCTCCTGTGTTCGAATCCGGAATGAGACACACATGTATGTGCAGTTTTTAGACGGAGTAGACAGTTTGAACTTAAAGACCGAACCTTGAACATTAAACTATGCGAACACGTTGACGTAGTATACATAATAAATATAAATCAAAGGAACAAATCAACAAGAAGGTCTCCAATTTGAGGTCGCCTTCTAACAGTGATAGATTCCACTGGCCAGTGATTTTGTTAACGTTATCTAGTGTTCCGACACTGCAGACGGGCAGTGTAGCATCACAATGCTGCGAATCCTTCTTTCACAAATTTGTCTGCATTTGATCTTCGTGATGTCATATGTCGGAAGACATTACCTTCAAATGAAACTGTATACAATAAATCTTCAGTTATCAGTTTCCATTAAGAAGGGTATACGTACAAGATCAAAGGTTATCAACAGAGGTCAAGTCAGGTCAAGATTGTGTTACATCAGGACACACATACATGGAGGCACACAGACAACACACATGACAAAGGATTTTACGATCCTGGATTAACAGGGACTCTGGCATTGCCACGGTTCCAGTGAAACCGCATCCTTGCCAGCGTTTCAAGTGATACGTCCACGAAAGATTGTTATGGCCAATTCATGGTTACTTCCAAATTTTTTTGAAGCTCTGCTGAAGTTCTACTTTCAGGCTATTCGTCCGTCTCATGCAAACAAAGCTTAACCAAGTCTAGAAAATTACACCAATGGGACGACACACCGCATTCGTGCGCACTCAGTGTAACAGTATTTTGCGTAACAACTATTTATTACTACGCATTACCAACACACTTACATTCTCTCGGTTTTTTTTATTAACATTGATTGCAAGTGAAATAATATAATTTATTGATAAAACATAAATAAAAGTTTAATTGAAGCAAACATAGGATACTTTTATGTTAACAGAAGTATAAAACTCTTGTGATACATGCCATATTTAGGAAGCAACCAAACACGTGGGCGTGGCGTGATTTTCCAAAGGTTTAGTTCAGAAAGTGTGAAGATACCGCTAATAGACTCTACAGTAATGTATCGCGCACAGAGTACTTAAGAATACAGAGGCGCTACAGCCGTTTATTCCGCGAACTCCAGCCGCAAAGGCAACCAAAATGGCGTCATTGAGCAGCAACATGTCGGAACGCCATACGCCAATCAGCGCCTGGTAACCTACTCGCCAGCCGCAGCCCAGCCAATAAGGAACCTTCCACGCAGGAATCGATCAGACGAAAGGCCGTTCCCAGAGTTCCCGCGGCAAATCAGACAATGGGCACGCTTACATCAAAGGAACTACCACGCCATTTCGTCTTTGTGTGTTTTCTAACTTGTGGCGTCGGGTGATGTTGCTATTATGACCCACATAAAACAGTCCTCGGGAAATTCGCAAAAGGAAAACAATACAGTATAACCTTAACACTGAAGTGATACTTTTTTTTTGAAGTTTTCTTGCATTCTGAGTAAGTTGTCCTATCACTAGGAACAGGGAAATTTCGCGAATTGATTTTAAGACAAGCTATAATTCAAACACATGTACGTTTCTGTTCGTATTCGCTATTGGATCACAGTTTGTTAGACACGTCCAGCTGAACTCTGAGCCAATAACAGACCTGAAAGGAAACAAGCACCAAATCACGCGCAACCTGATCTGAGGTAAAACTGGCTAAACACACTTGGACAGCAGTCAATGAACATAAACCTGAGGATCGAAAATAGGGCCTACATAGTACACCCTGAGAAAAAGATTTTGATGAATCAAACAAAGTTTGTTTCGAGCAACCAAATTATTTGTTTGTATAGGGGCAAGAAAATATTTTGTTGCTGAAACGAAATTATTTTGTTGTTCTTATTTGGTTGCACCTGACAAAGATTTGGTGGGTACAGCTAAATATTTGTTTGTCTCTACGTGCATTAAACGGTTTGGGTTGATGTAAAAAAAACTTTGGAAATTCGACCGAAATCCGAAGCTAGATCATCTGCTTGTGAGCGCTACCTACGCCTGAGTAACCTCAGCCTATGTGACTACTGATGATGTTGGAATATTTTTAAATACCAATATTGAAAATACCGTACAACGTGCGCAAGCAAATGTTTCAAGTTTTACAGCTTTACTTTTCAGTTTTCTGTTGAACTTGTCTTATTTGTGTGCTTATACGGTTATTAAGCATCAATGGATGCACTCACAAACACTGTTATTATCCTAATTGTCACAAAGAATACAAACAAACTCTCTAGCTGTATTTCCGAACGAAGGCAATCAAATGAGTGGCCAAATACATATATACAGTTGACTCAACAAAATGCTTTGTTGACAGTCTAATTTATTTTGGCCCAACAACGAGATTTTTTGTATATAAACGCGTATTTTGTTAGATAAACAAAAGTAATTTTGTTGCTCTTCAAATTTAGTTTGCTCAACAAAATATTTTGTCAGAGTAACTAAATATATTTTTGGCCCTATACAAACAAATATTTTGTTTGATTTTCTCTCAGTGCAGAGGATTTTAGCAAACAGGCTTTTCAAAACGCGTAAATTTCATACCCATACGTATCACCATTCATAGGGGTTAACAAAAATGTGCACACAATGCAAGTATGTTAGGATGCCGATCAATACGCCCCCGTTGTTGCGAATGCACATGTCAATGCATTGTACCCATTCAACTTGCGTGTCATGCAATGTTTTAACAGGAATCTGAGCACAAGCATCACAAATGTGCCGTTTTAAGTGTCACGTTGCCTAAAATATAGGAACAGTATATATATTATTTGAATGGTAACTACGGTGGCACAAGTAATATTTTCAAAAATTCCTATGTATGGTGACTTTTGAATTATCCTGTAGAATAAACAATTGCAAACCCACTGAATAGGTAATTACTGAGAAGTTAAATTACTTGGCGGTTCCTTTTGATGTGCGCGTACTCTTTCCATTATTGGCCACGCGAGAACCGTGAATGGGCCTTGTAATTGATTTGCTCCTTAGCGCTGCGAAAGATTTTCCATTAGCTGGACTGCCGGCTGGTGAGTAAGCTACCAGGCGCTGATTGGCGAACGGCGTTCCGACACGATAATGGCCAGTGAAGCAATTTTTCTGGCGTGTAAAATTGGAGTTTAAGGTGTAAAAGGCTGTTTAATTTCTGTAATCTTAAGTATTCCGTGACACAGCTGTGTTGTATATAAAAAACAGAGTGCGACTTTAAAAAACACACGTACACAGAAAAATATTAAATATCTAAGCCTTGCTATTGTTAACGATAGCAAAGCCTTGATATTATATATATATATATATATATATATATATACACACACACGCGCGCCCTCGTAGCCCATATTACTAAACCAAATATGACATGCGTGCTGTAAGCAATCCTCCGTCGAGACCATTTACGCCCTTCTCAAGATGCCCCAAGTGTACCGTCGAGAATGTAATTGTGAAGTGGAAATGGGAAGGCACGACCACAACAAACCCACGGCCATGTAGACCCCGTGTGTTGACCAAACAGGGATCGTCAAGAATTGAAGAAGGTAATACGGGAACATAGCTTGTCACCCTGAATTCCGCGTGTGCCATTAACTAGCTAGGTTATGATGAGTGATTTTTTAAATTCGAGATTCAAGCTTCATGTGAGTCAAATATTGCATACTTTCACGTTGTCGCCTGCCTTATGTGAATCCCCGAAGCACGGAGACTCTTTAAGAGCCTCAGCCACATATTAATGTGAAAACCACGGGAAAACTAGATAATTTGAACTGTCTAAAGCCACCATACATGAGACGGGGTTACGCGTATAGAGCAATCTTTAAAATTAAAGACTTAACATTTTTTTAATGAGTCATTAAAAATTTCTTATTTCGGTTACATTACAAAATCTGACAAATTATGGTTGGAGAAACACTCTTCAGTTTCGAGTCATGCCAAGGTACACTATTTAACTGCTTTTGAAAGTTATTAAGCATGCATGGTATTACCTACCAAGGTGCCATTGAAAGCAGATAAACACCACCTTGAAGTAATGAAAAATCGTTGCCCGTTCTTAAGGAGGAATGGTGTTCACTGCCTACGTACCACTTCAAAGTGCTCGCGGCAACCATACCCATTGATTTACGCGGTTCTACAACCCGAGGTGTACCTAAACGGCATAAGACGGATATATCAGTTGTTCTGGCTCTTCAGTGTTATGTACGTAATTACCAGAAAACGATTATTTTGTGCTTCAAAATCACTCGCCTACATTACACGTGAACTTCTTTTCAGATTGTTTGACTTATGTATTTTGTTTTAAAAGAAACTTCTGAGTGTATTCGAATATTGTTTCCATGCGACAAGACACACACCACAGACGACTCGCAAATACAAATTTCACGTCCTGTCGTTTTTTAAATATTAATTTTGATTTCTTCAATCGAGTAGCTCATTTGCAAAAGCAGCCATATCCAAAATTATAAAATAAAAAAAAATTAAATATTGGTATCCCTGGATTTCTTAGCCCCTTGGTTACTAACTAAACATTACAAAAATGTGCAAAAGTAGTTAGAATCCCTATAAAATAAAGAAATAAAAGTGAATCCAGTACCAAAAGAAGTTAAATCCACGCTATTTCCAGTCGCAAAAACAGTTACATCCATCTCCCACATATACAATCGCAAAAACAGTTAAATCATAATGGAAATGTCGATATGTTAAATTACAAGAAGCGAAATAAGCTATATCCTTTGTATTTTACCATCGTGTTTAGTTTCGGTTAATAATGCTTTAAAAAATATATATATATTTACCGGTATATATAATTACGATTACTATGAAGTAAAAGAATCATGTTTCTCAGTAATGTGAACGTCTAAGAAAGTAATATGTTGGTAATACTGGAGAACAGCTGGTATCTTATCAACAGCATAATTTTTATTGTAGGTTTACAGTAACTTCTCGGTTTGGTTAAAGTATTTTCCATGCATGTATTGGGACAGGAAATTAGTGAGATGAATGAGGATGCATGCATTGTTCAAACACCTTTCAACAAGTCCAACAATGTCCACTAACGTGGAAGAGGGACACTGAAAAGAAGTGAGTGAGTGAAGAGATTTGTGTGGCTCTTAACAGCGAGGTCTTGAGAGCCGGTGAGGGTGATTGAGGTGAGCATGGAGCAGCGCCGAAATGAAAGGGCAGGGGAAACGGGAGATCTCCGAGAAAACCCGCCGACCAGCGGCATCGTCCGACACGATTCCCACTTGCAAAAGTCCGGAGTGAACCGGCCGGGGATTGAACCCGGTTCGCCTTAGTGGGAGGTGAGCAGTCTAACCACTAAGCCACCGTGGCCCCAATTTTCATGTAAATTTGATGTAAATATAAAAGAGGACAATGTTTTTTGTTAAGATATATGGTATGAAATAATACTCATCTCACAAATTAATTAAGACCTCCGTCTCATTCAATGATCTAGCTTGAAATTTAGCGGTTTTTTCATCTGTGCAAACATTAAACGTGGTGGATACTTCAGCTCAAAACCAACTGAATCCATTATCCAGTTACAAAATCAGTTAGGAGCTTTTTATTTTAATCACTAGCAATTTAATTTATTACGCTAGATTATACACATACACAATATATTTGTCTTAATTGAATTAACAATAAAGTATACTGATAGCTCATTTAAGAAAAATTCTAGAAGTTTTTGTCTCCATCACCGAAAAACCTTTCAAGTGGATATAGCTACTTTTGCATATGGGCTACTCAATTATAAAAAATATCAAGACTGCTGTTTTGAGTGTAACTTAAATTTTTTGTCGTGGCTTTGACTCCAGCTGTCTGCACTGTGAATGATTATTTTGCATATAAACATTCCGTGTTACTCATAAATCATACTATAGTCCAGGACAGACGAACCAATGTAGCACGTAAGCTTGCAGAAAGCTTGCCATGCGACTTGAATTTGCCTTGTGCAAGATTTTAATAGGCCTATCACCTGTGATCAAAGCTTAATTCATGCCAGATTTCAATTGGCTGACAAACTCGTGAGCGGAAAGCTTGCAGTTGGCTTCGGTTATGCTTGTAACATACCAAGGTAAGTTTTACATACCAAGCTTCTTACGTGGAGACCCGTTGGCTTTAGTCAAGCATGATCCAAGAATACAGGTTTCTCATAACGAGTTTGAATAGATTGCTAATCATTCTGATAATGCTATCTTGGGAAGTAAGGTTTATTATAACATTAAGTTAATACGATGGTGTTAACTGGCATTTCAGAGGGAATCACTGAGGTTATATACCCAGACAAGTGGAATTAGCTGTGACTGATTATACAGTCAGTGACAATTTGTAGCAATACAGTGGTTACAGTCAAATATAGTTCTCACGGACACACTCGTCTCTACAGCGGTGGTACACCAATGTCATCTTGCTTGTTCAAAAAAAGTCACTTGCCTGAAATAAAGAGTGATTTCTCCTCCACGTAACTGGCAAACAGTTTGTCCTTAAAAAATACTTATCACGAATTATCTTGGCTCACTTTTTTAGTAAATTTAAATAAATTAATTTTCAGAATTACTGGGTACTGTTGAGTGCCTTTAGGGTCATTTACCGCCTTCGAAATTAAAAAAGTTTTCTTTTCATAAATTTTTATAACTTCATAAGTCGATGGCCGAACACGGGCAATCAGAGGCCACGGAGGACGTCGAGCGATAAAATGTTTATAATTGCCGCGAGGAGAACTTGCATGCAAATGAAGCCGTAATGCGACACAATTATCCCCGAGTTCAGCGGAACAAAAACAACTCATCATTTATGCTCACAATTATTAATTCACTTTACCGTCGGTAATTACAGCCTTCAATCTTCGCCCGCGAGAAGCGAGGAGTTTCTTGCAGCGCGGCGTAATTATCCGTACGTATTTTCTTCTCCCCTTGCGGTAGTTATCCTGTTAAACAGCGTCGGGTCCCGGTAGACTTTCAGTCCATCAACTTTTTTGGACGGTTGCATTTTTCTGCAACGAGAAATTACGAGTAAACACACCTGAACGCGCGCGGCAAATGGACAGAGGCACAACAGTGTGCAACAGCGGGATGTAGGACTGGAGAGTGGATGCATTCGGTGTTATTAAGACATATAAAAGACCCGTCTTCGCGGTGATTGCGTGTAATTACTGTGCATTTACTTTCTTTCCGGTATAACGGTCCGCTCATTCTACGGCAACACCGACGATCACTGGTTGAAAAACGGCTTCGTACAAGAGAAATAGGCATTACGATAGTTCGTGACAGCGGGCCTGCACGAGTGCTTAACGGGAACAAAAGTCGAAAACCATGTGTTTGTTTTTGAAACAGCCCAGCGTTAATGCGTTCGAACTGTCGTATATCGGGGGCAACTACAGTCACGTTTGATGGCTACGGTTGGCAGGAATTCAAGATGAGAACAGTTATACAGATGATAAATTGTTCTAAAGTTTTAAGATGTGAGATCTGCTGTAGTTATATCGCCCTGTCTCTTTCCTTGTTAAAATATTAATCACTTAAAAATAATTTTTCCCCAAGCCACACGTGTAATCAAGAACTTATGTATTGACGCGACTATGACATTTGTGTCAGCTGTAATCAGCTACACTATTTTAAAAAATGCGTCAGTTACGTAAAAGTAGTTTACTGGCATTAAATTATCCGAGTTTCTTTGAGTAAATTTAAAGACGGTTCATTTACAACAATGCTATTAGATATTTCCGTAAATGTACGGGCATATAATGGCATAACTTCACAGAATCACACATACCTATGATCAGAAGTACAACTTCCATAAAGGTGAGTTCAAACCGGCGTGAGTCAGGTTGGTTTCTATCCTTAACATTTTATTTTGTGTTGATGAATGAACTGAAGAAGATACCGGAGTAGGAGCAGCTATAGCTCCAACCAATTAGAGATTTTTTTTTGTTTTCTTTTAAAGCTTTGGCTTGAAACACCTTTTTTAATTCGTTATGAGGCTAGTATACAGAGAATAAACAATTAACCATAAATAAATAAAAAATGTATACTGCGTTAGCTTTTCTAACTCGCATTCGACAGGTCGTGGGTAAGATGCTAGCCGATTGCCCTGGGGATGGTTTTAACGAAGTAGTTTTCCATCCACATTCCCCTGAATGCTTGTACTGTTCCTTAATACGCGCTTCTCAGTCTTCATTCGTTGGGTTAAGAAATCGTTTGGTCTCGTTGCTTTCAAAGGATACAAATAATATTCAATGCAGGTCCAGTCGTTTTCCTGTGTCGCCCAGTAACGTACGAAATACAAGGTCATTAGTCCCCAGACAGACCTGGTAATGTACGAACCGGGATCGGGTATGGTGTCATTACAAAACGGGTTAGCATTTCACTTCCATCCCTGCCTGTGTCCTTCCAGGGAGACTTTACATCGATCTGTGGTGCATGCCTGCAGGAATTTCTTGCAATCCTCCTTCAACATGACGTTTCTGTGGTGTTTGGTGGGTGGTTTGGTATGACTTTCAACAGGAGCGCCAACTGATGTGTTCACTGACCGTTGTCGTCTTGAGGATTAACACATACACATACGGTGAGTTTGTCGTCTTGAGAATTTACAAATACGGGTACGTAAAGTTCGTGATCTACAATGCGACCCGCAATACATTAGCTAGGAAACAATTTCGACTGAGGAGTGTTTTTGTGTGCGAGGCAAAAACCTACGAAGTGCGTAGGAAGACGTTTACCGGCACGTGTAAAGCAATATCGCCTCTACGTGCGAAGTTGTAAGCTCACGTGCAGTGTTTCCGTCGTTCCGCTGGAATTATGGAACCTTAGGCGTTGACCCCATAATTGTATTGGTCACAACACTGCGTCAAAGTCTAGCATGAATCCGGTTCGTGTATTTTTAGAAACTACAGTATGGAGAAGCCATTTTCAGCCATGTTAAAGGGCATTAAAATAATGTTTCCAATGTGCATGGTGACTTGAATGAACTATACACGATTAGTGTGAAGTGTGTTTTCTTTTCGTAGATTAGCATTTTGGGTGCACGTTTAGCGGTTTCGTAATAAAAAAAAACGACATATTAAACTCACTTCAATGCAATTCAAGCGCCAGGTAGGCGGCGGCCTTAATAAAAAAAAAGTGTTGACCACTCGTTTAGTGCTTCGTCTCTGCCCTGAAAGAAATGACGTCCAGCCAGTGAGAACCATAATCACCGCAGCGCTCAGCTAGCTTAGCCTCTCAGACCACTGCTCTAAAGCCTAACGGTGACGCGCTCAGCATCAGTGTAAATATCTGATGGTGCGATCATTTAGAGCACATCCCCGTAACGACTGCAGTCTTTGCGCACTGTTTGATTCGAGGCCCGGGGATTTGGCTTCACCACAAATCCGATGCTCGCACAGCGTTGATCCATGTTCACGTGTTATGTATGGTTTATTGCTTGAAGTCTACTAGACAGCTTTGTCGTTAGACATGGACCCACTGGCTCAGTCAGAACTGGGGGAAGGAAACGGCCGTGGCATGCATTCAAGGACAATCCCAGCATCCGCCTGGAGTGATTTCGGGAAACCACGGACTAGAAATCGAACCCAAGTTCATCCCGAATGCGAGTCTATTGTCTATTCCCGGTTTCTTCGCACTTCTTGAATAAAACCGTCTCTGTATGGCGTATTTGGTAGTTTTCTAATTATGTTTTTGAATCACAAGCGTTTTATACTTGTGTTAATATTAAAGTAACTTAAGATTCTTNGGCGTATTTGGTAGTTTTCTAATTATGTTTTTGAATCACAAGCGTTTTATACTTGTGTTAATATTAAAGTAACTTAAGATTCTTGGTTACATTATAATTTTATATATTTTTTATTTATAAATTATAATATTCCATTTTAGTTAATATCATTTTAAAAAAAGTGAGAAAATAGGTGTGTTGGTAATACCTAGTAAGAAAGAGTTCTCATGCAAAATACTCTTACACAGGATGCACACAAATGCGGTGCGTTGCCCCTTTGGTGTAATTTTCTAGACTTGGAAGAGCTCTTTTGGCATGAGGTGAAGGAATATCATGGAAGTAGAACTTCGCAGGGCTTCAAAAAAGTTGGAAGTAACAGTGAATGGGCTATAGAATGTCACCACTGCTCCACCTCGCTTCCTTTTCATTCCATCCCATATGATCCTGGTCACGCCTAGGTGCATGTAACAATGTGTATATATATATAGGCTATTCACGGTAAAGTGACAAAAAAATACTTTTCTGCTTAATTGTATAATTTAGCCGTGTGACTAAAAAAAACAATGTTTACATTTTATAGCTATACGATGTTCACGGTAAAATGAAAACTTTTGAAATAAACCTATAAAATATGTCATTGACCCTACATTGCATATATTTTAACGGACACACTGATTGGCATGTCCACAGTAAAGTTGGTAACGACGGAGGGAAAGTATTCCCTTGTTTTAACATTGGATTAAAAGCGCCAGGTAAGCATTTGTGAATACTTGCAATTATTTCTTTCACTTTCTGTTTTTTTTATGCACGCATGTGTAAGAATCAGAAAATTTGTTCACTATTTATTTTTGTAAAGTTTCCATTGCTTCACTTGACAGACGCGTCAATAAAGTGATCAAGCCCATGGCGATGTTAATTTTACGAATATGTGCACACAAGTAGATATTAAAAAAGGGCTTTTAAAAATGCTCAGTTTACCGTAAAACGCCTATATCCAAAATTAACATCTGGGACCACAATAAAATACACATTTTTTTTTGTTTATTGTGTCTGCTTGGGGGGCTTTGAAAAGTGCACATTTAAGTGTTAATAGCCTATACATATCCGCAGGACGATATCCAGGACTCTCGCCGACAGCGAGCTGTGGTGGACTTCTTTCAGGAGTCGCCCACGCGACCCGCCAGCACTAGCCGCGCTCTACATGGCAACGTCTTGGACCGCTAACCTGAAGGCAGGCAACTTTTCCGCTGCCGGAGAATGCGGCCCTCCCCTCCTCCCCTTCTTGAATGGAACAATCGCCGCTCATTCTCAGCGCGGAATGTAAAATGCACCACGTCAACTTTCGCAACAGAAATAGGTTACGCCTTGAACGCGGGTATTGATTCGTCTTTCGACGTCGTACCCGGATTCACCGGGACGAGTGAGTGAAGTGAAGTGGGCGGCTCTTAACGTCGAGGTCTTGAGAGCCGACGAGGGTGAAAGGAGGTGAGGATGGAGCAGCGCCGGAATGAAAGGGCGGGGGGAACGTCGTCCGGCATGATTCCCACATGCGAAACATCCGGGAGCGAACCTGCCGAGAATCCAACCCGTTTCACCTAGTTGAGAGGCGAGTAGTCTAACCAGTACTGGTGAGGGTTTGGAAAAGTTATTGCTAAGGAATGGCAACGGGATAACCCTGGATTTGAAATGGTAAAACGGTTAGGAAACAGTTCTACTTGCCTCTGAACCCAACTGAGGTCGATCCCACTTCCTCGGTAACGCAAGTCAGACAGGCTACCGTTTTTATCCTACTTTCCGAAGGGAAGAAAGGCTTGTAATATCACTTTCCTGTCTGTGTCTCTGTGTGTGCAAGCGTAAGTAAATGTGTGTCTGTGCGTGTGTTCCCCTCCCCCCTTCAATTTTTGAATTTTGCACGCGTGAACCGAATTTCACCAAACTCGGTAAACATATAGTACTAAGTAAGCACACCTGACTTTTGTAGTTTTCAACTACGCCGGGCACTTACTTATAGCGGTCATTAAAAATTTTAGGGCGATGTCATATTACGGAAGCCATTCAACCTGTTAAAAAAAATTTTTGTATGCTGACAGCGCAAGTTGTAAGCATTAAATTCAAAGGTAAATATTGTTGTTGGTTCGCCATTTTGAAAGATAACGCCACATGAAAAATAAAGTTTTTTTACATTATATCTCGAAAACTAATCAATCTTTTTTCGCCCAATTTCGACAAAGTAATACTATAATTGGCCAGGTAAATGTAAGTAATTTAACTTAATTAACCACTTATTTTCAGAATGGCGGTCATACAAATATTTTAGGTTTTTTTGGTATTACTACAATACCGTTTATCCAATTTCAAGCAAGTTTTGTACGCAAACAGTACATATAACAAGCATTACATAAACTAAACAACAACTTTTCTCTGCTATTTTGAAAGATAGCGCTGCATGTAAAAATAAATCTTTTACATTTCAACTCTAAAACTACTCAACCAATTTTCGTCAAATTTGGCCCGTACGAAATGCTATGGTAGGCCAGGTAAAAACGAGTAATTAAACTTTATTAGGCACTTATATTCAAAATGACGGCCATACAAATATTTTAGGTATATTTGGTATAACTACCATACAATTTAACCGATTTCAACCAAATTTGGTACGTTGACAGTATCTATTACAAGCGAAAAACAACCACTTTTTCCGAATTTTTGTAAGATAGTGCTACATGAATTAAACAAGCTTTTGTGTAATTTTTTGGAAAACAATTGCCAGATTCCTAACAAATTTGGCAACCAAGTAGTACTGCCGCAGTTGATATGTACAAATATGTTTCAAGTATGTCAGACACTTATTTTCAAAATGGCGGCCATCTAGCTATTTTAGCATAGTATGATAAACGTATGCTCTCTTGGCGTTGAGATTCCCTTTGGCTCTTGGCTGCCCGCCGTCTCCGGAGACTGCACTGAAGATGGAGCTGACCACTCCTCGTATCGAAGATATGGAATATGGACTTGACCTACATGTTTCTGTGTTACCTATAAATATATAAACTGATTCTCTTCTATCTATGCCGTTGTTTCTGCTCTACTATGTCTACGAGTTTTTACTTACTGCTTCTTCTGTGAACTGTGTGTTGTGCACCAACGAAATTTTAACTTAGAGATGCTAGTCCCCAGGGCACAGGTTTTGGGATGGGGGTTGCGAGGCTAGCGCTGTCGCGTTAATGTTTTTACCGCCATCTACTTCTGCGTGGTGGTGAGCTCTTTACTCGTCTCGGATCCTCTTCCTTTTCCACCTCGTTCGCCATCCTTGCTTTCCCCTTCGTGCGTCACAATTTATGATTGACCAGGATAGTATACTGAAGTCCTTGCTCGGCTGGGGGTTTGCCTATTCTTCTCTGCTTTACGCCCGTCCGAAGTCTGATACATTTCGCCGCAACTTACGCCGCAAGATCCTCGCTAGTACCTGATGGCTTAACCACCTTCATCAACGTCCAGCAGTGGACAACGCCGACATTATGTTACTGAGCTCACTCAGTATCCCAGTTTAGCTTACTGAGCGATGGGGCAGTAACACGGTAAGTCGTGGAGAAAACTAACATTGCGGTTGGGTTTTACATGTTTTTTTTTTGTAATTTGTGTGGCATTGTTGTGTTGTATCTTGGGTGTGCACTAAGGCTAGGCTATTTCAAAATTTTGTTTTCGGTCGCCCTTCAAAATTACGTTCCAGCTTATCTATGGTGTCGCGTTGCTGTGCCTCTCTTGTTTTAAAATGTCGTGTTTTTCCTTTCTGCCGCGCAAGTATTTGTGAGCATCCATTTTTTGCTGGTTCCTCGACTATATCGTTTGAGCGTGAATATTTTTATATATTGTTTGTTCTTTGTAATTTTTAACGGTCGGGGCCGTACTGGGTCTTATGCGACTTTCTCCCGCCGTAATTATTTTGCATACTTTTAAATTGTTTTTAAAGTATTTTATGGAGTGGATACTTTACTGGGCAAGTCAATTGCTGCCCTCCTTTTTTTTACGAGTTTTTAGAGTCAAATGGGTGCTGTGTCCAATCAAAGAAAATGGCAACGTTTCTAATCAGTTGTTAAATTATCAAGTTTTGAATTAGTATTTTTTAAAGGTTTGTTGTTCTGGGGCTAGGGTTATATTTCTATTGTTTTATTTTTCTCTTTTTGGTGCTCCAATGCAAATACTACGTTTCAAAAAATTGTAATCAACTAGACAAATTATTATCAACTGTGATAATTATTGCTGTTACATATATTTTATTAGTCATTCTAAAGGTTGTTTACCAATTCCAATTGTATTGATATATAGTAAAGGGCATTAAAGCATGTTCTGTACTGTACTTTATTTGTATATTATCACACTGTGAATGGACTAAAGAAGTCAACGAAGTGTTAAAAACGCGTAAGTTAATTTTAATGTAAACCAAAATATTCTTCCATGTTTTACTTGGACTATAACCTGATAATTTCGATCTCATAGGTCTTTAAAGTGCTAAAATATTTTTAAAATGCATAGGCGGAAAAGTTGTTCTAGTGTTCAACTTCTCTTCACACACCCAAAAAATAATTTGACTAGCATGTGTATTCGTGGGAATACCAATGGAATTCATAATTGTTTCGATCCCACACTGAAATTTATCACTCAGACAACTGCCTGTGAAAATCATTACAATGTATAAGCTTCGTATTCGCTCCGAAACATGTTTCCAAAAATACTGTTTCGAAGCAGTTTGCAAAATGTTTAATGAGTTTCCTATACTTTTTCTTTGAATGTTTGCTAACGATTTGTAAACAATTCAGAAACTGGTTTTAAAACAAAAGAGAAACAATCAGGAAATACATTCATGTTTGCATGTCTGGATGCGTTCGGCAACTATATGTGAGAATCAAGCTAGTCTTTAGACATTAACAATTTAAGGGATTCTCAACTGTCAGAGGTGATCATTTCACTTTATGTGTGTAAACCACCGATTGTTATTCGTAATTAATAATTTTCTTAAAATGAATGTGTGGATACACGATACAGTGAAACTCATTGAGGAGATTCATTCTCGTACAATTATGTGGGACATAAAAAATTCCGAACATTAAAATTGCGTTCTAGTAGACATGCCTGCCACATAGTTCATAACAAAATATAAAGGATCTAACCAAATGCAATACTCAAACTTCTAGGAATTTTAGAAGTGACACAAAAAAGGTTTTATTAAATAACCATTGGTTGGAATTTGATANTTATTAAATAACCATTGGTTGGAATTTGATAACTGAGGTCCATTTTGACATGATTGAAAACGAGAATAGCACAATTACATTTCAATTAAATTGTAATCCCTTAGACTGATCAAAAGTTCGGCCTCCTGCATTAATACAAGCTCAATGCGAAACATCCGGGAGCGAACCTGCCGAGAATCCAACCCGTTTCACCTAGTTGAGAGGCGAGTAGTCTAACCAGTACTGGTGAGGGTTTGGAAAAGTTATTGCTAAGGAATGGCAACGGGATAACCCTGGATTTGAAATGGTAAAACGGTTAGGAAACAGTTCTACTTGCCTCTGAACCCAACTGAGGTCGATCCCACTTCCTCGGTAACGCAAGTCAGACAGGCTACCGTTTTTATCCTACTTTCCGAAGGGAAGAAAGGCTTGTAATATCACTTTCCTGTCTGTGTCTCTGTGTGTGCAAGCGTAAGTAAATGTGTGTCTGTGCGTGTGTTCCCCTCCCCCCTTCAATTTTTGAACTTTGCACCGCGTGAACCGAATTTCACCAAACTCGGTAAACATATAGTACTAAGTAAGCACACCTGACTTTTGTAGTTTTCAACTACGCCGGGCACTTACTTATAGCGGTCAATTTTAGGGCGATGTCATATTACGGAAGCCATTCAACCTGTTAAAAAAAATTTTTGTATGCTGACAGCGCAAGTTGTAAGCATTAAATTCAAAGGTAAATATTGTTGTTGGTTCGCCATTTTGAAAGATAACGCCACATGAAAAATAAAGTTTTTTTACATTATATCTCGAAAACTAATCAATCTTTTTTCGCCCAATTTCGACAAAGTAATACTATAATTGGCCAGGTAAATGTAAGTAATTTAACTTAATTAACCACTTATTTTCAGAATGGCGGTCATACAAATATTTTAGGTTTTTTTGGTATTACTACAATACCGTTTATCCAATTTCAAGCAAGTTTTGTACGCAAACAGTACATATAACAAGCATTACATAAACTAAACAACAACTTTTCTCTGCTATTTTGAAAGATAGCGCTGCATGTAAAAATAAATCTTTTACATTTCAACTCTAAAACTACTCAACCAATTTTCGTCAAATTTGGCCCGTACGAAATGCTATGGTAGGCCAGGTAAAAACGAGTAATTAAACTTTATTAGGCACTTATATTCAAAATGACGGCCATACAAATATTTTAGGTATATTTGGTATAACTACCATACAATTTAACCGATTTCAACCAAATTTGGTACGTTGACAGTATCTATTACAAGCGAAAAACAACCACTTTTTCCGAATTTTTGTAAGATAGTGCTACATGAATTAAACAAGCTTTTGTGTAATTTCTTGGAAAACAATTGCCAGATTCCTAACAAATTGGGCAACCAAGTAGTACTGCCGCAGTTGATATGTACAAATATGTTTCAAGTATGTCAGACACTTATTTTCGAAATGGCGGCCATCTAGCTATTTTAGCATAGTATGATAAACGTATGCTCTCTTGGCGTTGAGATTCCCTTTGGCTCTTGGCTGCCCGCCGTCTCCGGAGACTGCACTGAAGATGGAGCTGACCACTCCTCGTATCGAAGATATGGAATATGGACTTGACCTACATGTTTCTGTGTTACCTATAAATATATAAACTGATTCTCTTCTATCTATGCCGTTGTTTCTGCTCTACTATGTCTACGAGTTTTTACTTACTGCTTCTTCTGTGAACTGTGTGTTGTGCACCAACGAAATTTTAACTTAGAGATGCTAGTCCCCAGGGCACAGGTTTTGGGATGGGGGTTGCGAGGCTAGCGCTGTCGCGTTAATGTTTTTACCGCCATCTACTTCTGCGTGGTGGTGAGCTCTTTACTCGTCTCGGATCCTCTTCCTTTTCCACCTCGTTCGCCATCCTTGCTTTCCCCTTCGTGCGTCACAATTTATGATTGACCAGGATAGTATACTGAAGTCCTTGCTCGGCTGGGGGTTTGCCTATTCTTCTCTGCTTTACGCCCGTCCGAAGTCTGATACATTTCGCCGCAACTTACGCCGCAAGATCCTCGCTAGTACCTGATGGCTTAACCACCTTCATCAACGTCCAGCAGTGGACAACGCCGACATTATGTTACTGAGCTCACTCAGTATCCCAGTTTAGCTTACTGAGCGATGGGGCAGTAACACGGTAAGTCGTGGAGAAAACTAACATTGCGGTTGGGTTTTACATGTTTTTTTTTTGTAATTTGTGTGGCATTGTTGTGTTGTATCTTGGGTGTGCACTAAGGCTAGGCTATTTCAAAATTTTGTTTTCGGTCGCCCTTCAAAATTACGTTCCAGCTTATCTATGGTGTCGCGTTGCTGTGCCTCTCTTGTTTTAAAATGTCGTGTTTTTCCTTTCTGCCGCGCAAGTATTTGTGAGCATCCATTTTTTGCTGGTTCCTCGACTATATCGTTTGAGCGTGAATATTTTTATATATTGTTTGTTCTTTGTAATTTTTAACGGTCGGGGCCGTACTGGGTCTTATGCGACTTTCTCCCGCCGTAATTATTTTGCATACTTTTAAATTGTTTTTAAAGTATTTTATGGAGTGGATACTTTACTGGGCAAGTCAATTGCTGCCCTCCTTTTTTTTACGAGTTTTTAGAGTCAAATGGGTGCTGTGTCCAATCAAAGAAAATGGCAACGTTTCTAATCAGTTGTTAAATTATCAAGTTTTGAATTAGTATTTTTTAAAGGTTTGTTGTTCTGGGGCTAGGGTTATATTTCTATTGTTTTATTTTTCTCTTTTTGGTGCTCCAATGCAAATACTACGTTTCAAAAAATTGTAATCAACTAGACAAATTATTATCAACTGTGATAATTATTGCTGTTACATATATTTTATTAGTCATTCTAAAGGTTGTTTACCAATTCCAATTGTATTGATATATAGTAAAGGGCATTAAAGCATGTTCTGTACTGTACTTTATTTGTATATTATCACACTGTGAATGGACTAAAGAAGTCAACGAAGTGTTAAAAACGCGTAAGTTAATTTTAATGTAAACCAAAATATTCTTCCATGTTTTACTTGGACTATAACCTGATAATTTCGATCTCATAGGTCTTTAAAGTGCTAAAATATTTTTAAAATGCATAGGCGGAAAAGTTGTTCTAGTGTTCAACTTCTCTTCACACACCCAAAAAATAATTTGACTAGCATGTGTATTCGTGGGAATACCAATGGAATTCATAATTGTTTCGATCCCACACTGAAATTTATCACTCAGACAACTGCCTGTGAAAATCATTACAATGTATAAGCTTCGTATTCGCTCCGAAACATGTTTCCAAAAATACTGTTTCGAAGCAGTTTGCAAAATGTTTAATGAGTTTCCTATACTTTTTCTTTGAATGTTTGCTAACGATTTGTAAACAATTCAGAAACTGGTTTTAAAAAAAAAGAGAAACAATCAGGAAATACATTCATGTTTGCATGTCTGGATGCGTTCGGAAACTATATGTGAGAATCAAGCTAGTCTTTAGACATTAACAATTTAAGAGATTCTCAACTGTCAGAGGTGATCATTTCACTTTATGTGTGCAAACCACCGATTGTTATTCGTAATTAATAATTTTCTTAAAATGAATTTGTGGATACACGATACAGTGAAACTCATTGAGAAGATTCATTCTCGTACAATTATGTGGGACATAAAAAATTCCGAACATTAAAATTGCGTTTTAGTAGACATGCCTGCCACATAGTTCATAACAAAATATAAAGGATCTAACCAAATGCAATACTCAAACTTCTAGGAATTTTAGAAGTGACACAAAAAAGGTTTTATTAAATAACCATTGGTTGGAATTTGATAACTGAGGTCCATTTTGACATGATTGAAAACGAGAATAGCACAATTACATTTCAATTAAATTGTAATCCCTTAGACTGATCAAAAGTTCGGCCTCCTGCATTAATACAAGCTCTGCAATAACCTGTCATTACATGTCGTACACGTTCGAAGATCCCAGGCATGTACTGTAAGCAAACGAGTGACGAGATCTTCCTACCATTCAATTGTAGTCTTATACACTAGGCCGTTCAAGAGCCCTCACAAAATAGCCAAGTGGAGTGAGGTCGGGAGAACGAGCAGGCCATGCAAGTCGGTCCACCGCGGCCAACCCATTACTCATCGAATCACACTATCTCGGAAGTCACGAGATAAACGAGAAGTTGTACCATCATGATGAAACCACAACCTATGTCGAGAATCGAGAGGAGCTCATGCAATTTAAATATTCAACTGTTTTGTAAAGGATTATAATTAAACTTAAATGTAATGGTTTCATTCTCATTTTCAATCAAATCAAAATGTATTACAATTATCAACCGCCGACCTATGGTCATTTAATAAAAAATATTTTGTTTTGGTCTTTTTTGACTTCAATAGGTCTGAGTATTGAATTTTGTTACACCCAGTATTAGTGAAATCCACTTCTTCTTCTTCTGGCAACATCTCAGACATAACTGTAGTCTGGGCACAACACGGTACAGAAATACGGTGTGTGAAACAGGCTTTTAGTGATTTGGAAACTGTTTGAGAACAGTCTGGAAATGAGTTAGAGTTAACTGTGGTTTTGTGTGCGGTGCAAATCTATTACAACGTTACATTTAATACTTTTAAAAATTGAAATTAAGACTTATAATCAATTATGAGTGTCGGTAAGCTCAACNATACTTTTAAAAATTGAAATTAAGACTTATAATCAATTATGAGTGTCGGTAAGCTCAACTTTGTTACAAAGGGTCAAATAATGAGCTGGAAGTAGGCCTATTTA
>NQII01015983.1:0-15172 GCA_002778355.1 Clitarchus hookeri
GGGAACTTACCAAGGCTCGTATATACTTCTTGATTAAGAGTACACTTGTATGAAAATACAGTAATTTTGATTGCCAAATGTAATAGTTTTTTTTTTTCTTTTAGTAGTAGGTTTATGTAAGTTAGGAGACATGGCATCTGGTAAAAGTTTCATGCTAGGCGGCGTAGGATGATTTTGTTCAAAAATCACCTTTCCCCGCAAAAAAATCTCTAAATAAAATGAGAACATGTATCGATCAAGTCCTTAAATGAGCTAAGCTAATTAGAGACTCTGAGCCAGATCCAGTGGATCAGGCGGATCGCGGTCATGGATCTCAACCATCCTCAACACATCTCCACATTTCCGCTGACTATTGAAGTGGTTTTCTGGTAAAACAGTTGATTTCAATCCTTGTGGCATGACGAAATGCAACATGGCGGACTGCTACACGCTCCGACTCCCTGAATCCTATGCCGCCAAAAACTAATCTCCTACTCCTACAGCAGAAGCCATGTCCCCGAACCTACATATCCCTACTACTACGGTATTGTACTTGTTATGGGTGCAACTATACGCTAACGTTTCTTCACAGCATATAATTTTTTCACTGCAAAACTTTTTATATGTATAATTTTGGGCATATACATGGTTTTATATTCGTTTGGCGGCAGCTTGAGATATCGCTACNATTCGTTTGGCGGCAGCTTGAGATATCGCTACACGTGGGGTAATAACACGGAATGTTTTTTTCTGCTGCCTAAATTTTAAAATGTACTGATTTTAAAATTGGGCGTAAATGTTTTTAACGATGAGTATCTATGCCATTGCATATGAGTGCTCGGTATCCTACTGTGCATATAACTAAATATGGGGCTGGAAGGTGGTTTAACTATGTTTTGGGTTATTCAAGCCGTGGTTGCTTTAACAAAAGCCACAAAATACACCTGTAATGTATTTTCTTTTTCAATTTTAATTTTAAAAAATATTATTTACCAAGAAGGGCAAGCTTGTTCACTAGGAGATTGTGACTCGGGTGAATAATAATTTTTGAATGTGCGAAGTGTAAGCATGTGGGTGACACAAAGTGTCCAGAAACACATCTGCTGCGACCAGTATGAACCACGAACCTGGCACCTCATCACCAGGACCAACATCTCTATCCACGAAGACATCTTCATTCCTGGTTCCTGCTCCTTCCGACGCGGCGACAGCCGGACCGTCTGGGACCGCTAGTGTATCATCTACAGAATATTAAGTGGCATATTGCTGTCACTTCTGCCTCCAAGCTTACTGCACGACAGTATTAAGTTCACGAGTGCCCGATTAGTTGGTTCCGTATTTAACGAATTAGAACTGAAGATGATGTGTGTAGGGATGCAGACTTTACGTAGACGAACATAAATAATTTTGTAGTAATAAACTCTAATAAATAAAAAAAATTAAACCATATTTTAATATTTTTAACACTAAATCTTTTATTCCCTGTTATAGACTGATTTTGATAAGAAAAGGCAGTATAACGCGAATATTATTATTAATTTAGCTAATTACTATGTCTATAAATGGTCGTAGGGCTTATACATGCATACTCTCCTGGAACTTGTAAACTGAATTTCACGAGCCTCGCCCTAAGAAATCGCAAATTGTAATTGCATACGCCTATAAATATTCGCTTGCTTATAACGTAACTTGTAAAAATGTGGGCCTACTATAATTTAAGATACAGACCCCACTGAAAAAAAAATACGAGCTCTATGATACATGCACTTAAAATGCAAACAACCATAAACTTACTATGAATTTTTATAAACAAAATATTCTATTCGGGATAGTTCTTTAAGTTATCGTGATTGAGGGTATGCCCTAAACTAATAATACAATGGTTATAAGATAATGAAAATATATGTGGTATACATAATACACAAAAACTAAATTAAACATTGGTATGAGGAAATGTGCTAGGATCGATATGGATGAATCGTGTAAGATTATGGCATTAAATAATCCTCGATTTTGAGAATTTTGTCACCCCGAGGGGTTTGCGTAGGGGGGCTGGTGGAGGNGAAGTGGCAAGCCGATGTATTTAATAAATTTATATAAATTAATTTCTAGGCTTATGGGAATTGGAAAGATTACTCAATTGTTTTTTTTAATTAATTGAAAAAGTAAAAAATTTTAATTACTATCTGCAGCGACACTCTCAACCGTTTTAATTATTAAAAATCCAAGGTGGCGAACCTATTCTTTTTAATTTTTTGTAATTTTTTATTTGGATAAATTTTTGTTAAAATAATTTTTATTAAAATAATATTTGTTAAAATAATTTTTATAAAAAAAGTTATTTTGAATTCCTTGAAAANCCAACATGGCATTGAGTCCTGGCTGTGTTGCCAACAAATATGGCGGATGGCACAGACCAACATGGGCTGGTGACGTCATGGCAGACAACTCGGAACTCCGATCCGTGAACCCTCCGCCATAGTCATCTATATTATACAACTGAAATCGGTCGATTGTTTTCAGTGTTATAACAAAATCTTAATTTTGCATTTGGTGTCATCTTGCATAATGGTGAACTGAAAAGGATTTGTGTAGACACATTTGATGGCTGCAATATATACTGCCAGTTAGGTTAAAAAAAAATTGCATTGTTTTGTAGATGGTACACTAAGCTAAATCGTTTATATGGCTGCGATTTTGAAGACAAGTGTTCAACGCACTTAAAACTTACAGATTTAGATTACTTATGTAAGGTGTGTAGAGGATGTACACACTGATAAAGGAAAATATTAAAATCTTTGATCAAATACATTGTCACAACTAACAGTGAATTCTGACCTGGGATTTGAACTGCCTGGCTCCACAGGGCAGCAATAATTTTGTAGCAATGTAACACAATTTACATAAAGCTTACCAAAGGTTCTACACTCAGGAACACATCTAGCGGCCAGTCTCGTAGGCTAGAATCAACATACAGGATACACTGAGAAGAAGCAGAATTAAGAGCAGGGGATAGCCGGGTAGCCCCGGCCAGTGTTAGTTCTAAACAATCCCGCGCACATAGGTAAACAAATAACACGCCACAACGACCGCAGCGCCATTCAGCCGTATAATCGAATCAACCCGGACGCGACCGCCGAGCGAACAACACGTAACAATCGTTCATTTACCTGTGCCTATATTGTAATGTGCGCCGTTTACATTATGAAATCAGTTATTTTTTATTTAATGTAGGTACTTCACCATGATTTACTGGTTATCCTTTAAGATACTGATTCAAGTGTATAAGTTAGGTTAGTAATTTACGTTATCTTTATTAATCAGCCTTCATCACACGGATATGCATAAAATATGCTCTATTTTGTTTTCATTAAAAGGAACTATGTTAAAAATATTTTTAACTGATTTAATTAATTTGCTTATTTGTAGTGTTGCAAATATCTGTGGTTTTAAAAATCACAAAATAAGATGGAAGTGACATTTTATTGTTACAGCATAAAATAAGAAATGAGAAGGGAAATTACCATATTAAAATTATGTTTCAGCAATAAAACGTTTTGAGACAAAACCATTTTAATATAGTATTATTCAAATGATGGAGCAAAAGTAAAGCTGATTTATCGATACACCATCATTTTTTAATATTCCTTTATACTGAAACGATAAGAAAAAGTTAGATATTTTATTTTCGATGTTGGTGAAACATCTAAGTACTTAATAAAAATGTAAGCGAAATTTAAATTTGAATTTGACTGAGTATTCAGTGCATTTAAAATGTTCGTTTTGGTGAATAACCATGAAAGTTTTTGTTTGCTTGCCAATTTGTGTATATATGAAAATGTTACTAAAATTATTAATTGAATATTGACTTGAAATGTTTACAAAATCTGTTTTGTGTAGTTCAAAAATTTTATTACAGCATTGATTTCTTCCTTGTGCAATCCATTCATGCCTAGGAGAAAGGTACCCAAGAGTGCGCAGCCCATAAGAATGCGCAGTGCCATTTTCTGGTAGTTGGAAACACTCAAAAAACTATGTATGGCCTCAGTTGGTTCGTTACTGTGAGGCAAGTGTGTGGTGTAAAACTTGCAGTTACTCCAGGCTAGTTGTAGATTTGACAGGTGTAGGCTAATCAATCGCAAACCAATCGATTATCCGATTGTTGTTTATCAATCGACATATTGATTCTCTAAGGAAAATGATTGATTCCTTTTTTACCCAAAAAATGTGAAAAATACATTAATAATACAAATTTTAATATCGGCTTATGTAATTGATCGATATTTTTTATCTTGGAGCCTTAGATCCAATAGGCTTTTCATTGTAGTAATGTCTTTATTTCCTGCTTATTACGTACAGACAAGTGCATTTAATTTGTTTCACTATCATCATTAGATAAGCCTTTGTATTGCCCCTCACCCCGATACCATTAATTTTTATTAGTGTATACCAGTAATCCTATTCTGAGTGTGGTATGTTCTAATATGCACAGTCAGCTAGGATTATAGGCATCCACTCCAGTGTCACTGGGACGGTTGAAGGAAGTTTTTTTCACCAGCTCAGGAGCAAGAACTGGCAGACCACAAGAGATTTGGACAGCCGATTCTACGGAATTGGGAGGAAACAGCTTATGAATTTGGCTTTCGAATATGCTACTCTGAACAATATTGCGCATAGGTAACAATGTCACGAAGGCAGCGGGGAGACACTGGGCGCAAGATTTCTGCACGAGACACAATTTGTCTCTCCGGTCACCGGGAAAATGCAGTGTCCGCAGAGGCATGGGATTCAACAGGGTACAGAGCCACAAGTTTTTCCATAATTTGAAACATGTGTCAGAAGAAAATAAATTTAATACCCATCGCATATTCATTATGAACGAAAGTGGAATTTCTCGTGTCCCAAACAAAGTTCTTAAATTACTTTCTCCCAAAGGAAAACATTTAGTTAGCAATGTGTCTTCAGCAAAGGGAGGGCAGACAGTGACAGTAGTTTGTTGCATGAATCCTATTGGTTTATATGCCCCCCCTGCCATTACTTTCCCCAGAAAAATAATGAAGCAGGTGTTATTCAAGGATGCTCCTAAAGGCTCTCTTCACATGGTATCTGATAGTGGATTCATAAACTCTGAACTGTATCTTGTTTGGCTTAAACATTTCAAGATCTATGTCAAACCCTCTGAGGATAACCCTGTGCTCCTTATACTATATAACCATATGTCTCAATGTTCTCTTGAGGCTGTCCTTTTTTGCAGAGAACACAATATCACACTCCTGTCGCTTCCTCCTCATGCCACACACCAGTTACAACCCCTTGATCGAGGATTCTTTGGCACCCTGAAATCTTTGTTTGCTAATGAATCTGATAAAAGGATGCACAATCACCCTGGTCGTACCATTTCCCAGACAGATATCTGCTTGCTGCTCTACAATGCATATGAAAAGGTTGCCATCATGGAGAAAGCGAAAAATTCGTTTCGCACAACAGGAATTCATCCGTATAACCCTAATGTGTTCAGCGATGAGGATTTTCTTCCATCTAATGTGACTGATGCGCCCCATATAGAAGAGCCTATGGACACAGGTGACGAAATCGTTCCTGGTGCTATAAAGATGTCTGTGCAGAGTCTGGAAACTCTGGCTAGGCTCTCCAGTGTGGACCCATCCCCTTCAACTACTGAATTTGATCCTGATGTTGTAATGTCTGTTTATTTGTCTGGTGAGAATATGACAAATGAGGACCAAATACCCTCGACTAGCAACGTAGGTGATGACGTTGGATTCGATTTTTCTGGCCGTAGTGAGAATATTTCGCACTGGGCCACTGACAGTAGATCAGCTGATGAAATAATTCTCGAGGCTGAAGTGCGTGCTTGTGAATCAATTAAGGATAGTGACGAAGAAAGTAGCTCTCCCAGTGGCACTAAGAATAACAGGCTACTGTAACAGAAAATAATGAAGCAACATCAGTGTCTCCAGCCGACATCTTTCCTCTTCCCAAAGCAGACACTAATGGCAAGGGATAAAGTAAAGGAAGAAAGGCAGAGGCAATGACAGGCTTTCCATTTAAAAATGCTCTTTTGCTTGCGAATGACAAGAAAAATGCGTGAGATTCACGAATGCAAAATAAAAGGGGAAAGTTTCATGCCCAGTAAAGAAGATTACATCATCAAAGACAGGTCGACTCCTTTAAAGCCAGAGGGCCCAATAGATTAATTTCAAAGTGAAGAAATTCATGTTAATGTACAAGGACCATTTTCGGGGTTGGGGCATTAGCCCACCCGAAATGGAGAACCTAGTTGAAAGGGGAGGAGTAGCACCGGCTAATCTCGCTACTTTAGAGGTTCCCTCAGCAGGAAGGTTGGAGGCACAGCTCCGATGGGGCTTTGTGTTCTGGTATGCACAGACTTACCCCTGCGTCCTGAGGTCAGATTTAGAATGGACTCGTGCGGGCAGTGGTTTAAATATTCGATATGGCAGTGGATATTTTCTCTCCTAAAGGAGCCCAGATGGCCAAAGAGAATGTCCCTGAGTGGAGGAAGTGGACATGGGGCCCCAAGCAAAGGCCAGGAAGCTGACTACTCGTCCGAGGGGGCCCGTGCCCGCGGAAACCACAAAGGGAAAAATAACAAGTATGATGTGAAAACCCTGGACGGCCTCTGGCTAAGTAGGGTCAAAGAGCTTGTTATATACATATATACATACATATCGCTGTGTATTGGATCAAATAGATGGACTTCAGAACTGTGGATGCACTGGAGAACAGGTCACGAGTTCATTGCCTGCCGTTACGTTTGGAAATTTCCCTCTTTGACTTGACTATATGCACTCCAGCACTGACTATCTTGCCATTGGCTCAAGTTATTTTAGGTGATCGAGACTTACGATGGTCCAGTCGCACAAGTCAAAGATACGTGCAACATTTTACAGTCTACAATGTTACGAAAACACAACGGGAAATTATATAGCTCATATTTTAGACTGTCATGTTCTGGAAACCCTTCATTCGGACCAAGTGTACTGAAAATACACTGTGCACGAAAGTTAAAGACAACGTAGAGTTTGAAGCTGAGCTGACTACGACTCATGCCTTAACTTCCGGAATAACAATCAGCGAATTTTTTCGGCCTCTATCAATTATATCACCAAAAAAATGTGTTTTCTTTGCAACAGTTTGGTAAAAAAAATATTTTTCGACATATTGGGTCAAAGGGCAAATAATCTGATAATTAAACTATAGTTGGAATTATTGTCGAGGCTTTGAATATCACTATAAACCTGTATAAATGATATTAAACTAAATGGAACCCAGAAGCTGATTTTATCAATGGGAGTTCATTCATATTGGACAAATTCTAACAATTTACAGCTGCTCTCTGCAGTTCCACTTAGCATCATAGGTATGTATGTTGTGCTGCACAGCATACGTTCTTGCTTGGTTTTGAACCAATGGAATGACGAGAACTAAAGTCTCCTAAAATATTTTATGCAATTTACATGTTTTTGTTGATTATGCCAGTTATAACATTTATGTTTTCCATGTGGTTTCTATTATTATATATACACGAGCGAAAAAGAACTAAAATATGTTGATACATGTTACATCTTCAAAAATAAATTTATTTTATTATGACTTTGAAGTCTAATCCAGAGACTAGGCCTAAAAACAATCATACGAATACTTTCCTTGCTTTACTAGTATTCATCTAGGCGTAGTATAGATACTTCATTACATCGACAGTAATTTCTGTTAATAGCAGAATAACTCTTGAATGATTACTTTAATGAACACAAGTGTCGTTACACCTACAGGTGGCATACAGTGGCATCCTACATCAACAAAATGCGAGCATGTGCCATGTATTTCGTTCTAAGAAGTTAACTCGATGTTTCACTAGTATCCTAGGGGTGCTGAAGTTGAAATATATAACGCTTTCGGTTCGCTTCATCTACTGTATTTCGCCGTGAAGGTGAATGCATATACGATGAGCAAAACAATAAATACGTCATCGATAACCCAAGAGAAAAAAAAATTATTTATTGTATGTAGTCTACTAGCGTATTCTTCACACTTTGTGATTTAAACGTTTGAAAAATCACCCTATGTCTGACGTATATGGTTGTTTCTTAAATAAGCCATTCATCACACGCCTTTTATAAGTGGTCATAACATTACTGTATTTTTGGTTAAATTTAAATTATATTTATATTTTTATCTATCAATTATAATATTTCATACATAATTGACATTAAATAAAAGTGAGAAAACATGCAAAATAATATTACATTGAGTGCGCAAGAATGTGGTGTGCTGTCCCTTTCGTGTAATTTTCTAGACTCGGTTAATCTTTGTTTGCGCGAGGCGGAGAGGAATACCCTGGAAGTAGAACTTTAGCAGGGATTGAGATCAGTGTGACGTAACCGTGAATTAACTATATTTACACGTTGCAAAGGCAGTAAATATGCCGGTTATATCCTGCAGCTATTTTTTTTATGCAGAAATAGTAAGAGCGTAGAACCTCGTCTTCGGGAAGGATTCGTTTTACCTATCCGAGTTTCTGTGGCTTAACCTGAGGAAGTGTGGAGCAATTTTTTTCTAACTACCCTATTACTAAGTGTTAAGCGTACGTCCGAGGTAAGGACGGGAGTTTAGGTGCGTCTCAGAGCTAGGCCCCATACGTCTACAGGAGAGAGAATTACATGCAAGGAGGCGTGCATCGCGGCAGAGAGGGATTATAGCAGCTTTGGCCACAATTAAGGCCATGAACTGCATCCCTGAGTGTTCCTATAGCTGTGGCTATAGCTAAGAATGGGGAGGGGAAAAACCGGCATAGGCACCGTAAAAACCCACCGACAGGAAAGAAGTTCAAAACGTATTCATGCATTACTGAAAATTCTAAAGGAGGCAGCAGGTGTGGATTCCGTGCTTTTTAATGTGGAGTAGAAAATCTAGAAGAGAAAGCGTCCTTGAGGTTGAACTGCCGTCAATATTTCTGTGCAGGCTTGCCAGCATGTGTGGAGCAATGTCCACGGTGTGAGGAGTGAATCTCTGCGCGGGTATGTGTGAGGTAGAGGTGAGTCACATAGTATCGACCTGTTACTTTGTATCTGCTACCCACGTGTATCAAGTACTGTAATCGAGTACACTGCCTAAATATCAGATACATTTTGCATCAATTTAACATTTGCCCGTGTGTTGCGTCTGCTATTCCATGTAGCACTGTTACAATTTTGATTATATTTAAAATATATGTTTAAGAGGAAACCTAATTTCCTGGTTTATATTTGGTGACTGCACACTTTACCGTTTCATTATATATAAATATATATAACTTAGTTTTCGTTTACATATAACAAGTTCATTATTCTTTCAGAAACATTATTGCGCAAATAAAGTATTTTGTTATGTTTTTGTTCTTATCCTTGAAAACGCGCGTACTCGATAGAACGCGTGGGGCCACGGTGGCTGAGCGGTTAGACTGCTCGCCTCCCACCAAGGCGAACCGCGTTCAATTCCCGGCCGAGCACTTCCGGGTTTTCGCAAGCGGGAATCGTGCCGGACAATGCCGCTGGTTGCGGTGTTTCCTCGGGGATCTCCCGTTTCCCCCGCCCTTACCATCCGGCGCTGCTCCATTCTCACCTCATTTCACGCTCATCGGCTCTCGAAACCTCGTTGATAAGGCGGTTACCCGATGCCGAGTACCTTACAACATGCACCTTACAACATGCGCGGACAAGGCAACCCGAGAGATTGGCGAGGTAGCGATGGGCTCGGGAATTCCAGTATCTGATAAGAAAAGTACCAGATACTGGAAAGTACTAGATAGTTGGTATCAGGTTCAAGTCTGTATCTGTATCAGTTTGGAACAGGTGCAGAAAATAGCCGTGTACTTCATTTACAGTATAGCTGTATACTGTATACTGTATAAGTATGTAGTGATCTGCAGCGTGAGGCTTCTCTGAGGAGAGCATGGCGCCTGCAGCACATCGCAGCGGACGGCGTGAGAAGCACGTGACTGCGCTGCTAATTGGCGTGTAGTTCCCGGAGGCGTCGTTAGAGGGCGCAGGGGGCGTGGCGAAGGCGAGCTAACGGGGTGAGCCGTGGGCCGGACCTTGACACCAAACTTCACTGCTCTTATCTGTAGCGACACACCTGCAAGTCTCTACAACTGGCGATACCTTCGGCGCGCATGAGGTACACAGATCTGCTGCGCAAGTACCCAACGTTGACCTGCCCCAAAGCAACACAACTGGCAAAGTCACATGGTCAGCAGGGACAAACGCGTTTGTTCAATATCTCAATTTTCAAAACAGAAGCACTTTCATATTAATATAAAACTTTTGCTAATTTCAAGTTTAATCAAACTGCATTACAAATTGGTTACAGGAATTATACAAACATATCGAATCACTTGTTTACTAATCAGTGTTATAACCTCAAGTCAAATCCATGCCGTTTTTGCTAGACGTGTCGGCAGAAAAGCAGTTCAGTCTTAGGACATGGAGACTGGCTGTGCGCAGCCAGCGATATCACTCTACCTCGTCTTAAGTATTCAATAAACATCGCTGTCAGAATATTTTAAGAATATTTTTGCATAGAGTTTAACCACAGGGGAGGCAACTATCAGAAGCAAATAGCAGAGGTGTTGCAAAGGAACTAGTGCTGAGCCGTGGCTGTACACAACCATGAGTTACAAAGTATACAGAATGTTCCGGAACTCAGTACAGAAAATTCACCGGGTTGTAGCCATGAAAAATAATTCTAAAATGTCTTAACAAATTATGTCCGGAAACCACTCCGAGTAACGTAAAACGCTATCGAAAGTAAGAAATAAAGAACACATGTTCCGTAAGATAAAATGTGCGCGAACGACATGTCATTACGAATTTAGATACACTGGGTGGCTTAATAAAGGTGTACAAGATGCAAACGTGAGTATTGTAAACCCATGTCTGCTTCTACGTGATGTAGGTGTTAGTAGTGTATATATGGGGCTACGGGAACAATGCATTTTAAATTTGGGGTGTGGCTGTGGCTGTGGTTGCATTCTTCGGCTTGACTCGGAAGTACTCGGCAGGCCTCGGAAGATCTCGGGACCCCTACTTCAGCTAGACTCTGGATTACTGGCCTACCCGAAGAAGCTCAGTAGTTACACCCACTAACCCTTCAAGCATATATGTATGTTTCTGGTAGCAATATTCATTTTATTGACATAGGTATGCCAAATAGAATATCTGTATTTATTATCCGCTTTAAGAACAAATTTATCCCATAGAGCACCTATGCATAAAATGTATATGGAATATATTTTTGCAAACTATAATGATCAGATTTATTAAATAAATAAGTAAAAAACTTAATATAACTGGCAGATGAATTATTTTAACAACATTAACATTAAAAATTAAGCGATTGTCAAAATTTGTATGTGCGTCGACTTTTGCGAAACCATGCAGAACTACTTCTCCTTATCGTTCTCTTTGCCACTGTCTCGTTCAATTTTCCTCCCTCTTTCTCTTTCCCACTCTCTCTTTTTCCCTATGTGCCTCTCTTTCCCTCTCTCTCTCGCCCTCTCTTCTTCTTCTCCTCTCTCTTTCCCTCTCTCCCTCTATTACGTTCAGCTTCTCCATTAACACCAGTTTTCCATCAAATCTATATATTTTACTTTAAAGATTTTAATTCAACGAGTTGCATTTTTAAATACATCACGATAACTCCTGTGTTTTTTTTATAAGTAATGATAGCCAGAATGAACTAAAACTGACTAAATACTCCCCTCCCTGCCTCGTGTCGTGATGTAAGCATAGTATGGTTCCTGATGTCCTGCCTGTCAAGATCTGGATGCTAAACTAAAAAAAAACTAAAAGTACAGCACAAGCTAATTTTTAAAAATATTGTATAGTCTCAATAGAAAACATTCTTTTTTCAAGTTTCAAATCCGTACATATTAGCACCTGAAAAATAATTCCCATGCATTTACGCCATAGGCAGCGAAATGCTTCTGGCAACCATTGCCCATAAAAATAATACCATTGGTTATATTTTTTTAATACAGAGAGAGGATAAAGCATCAAATGCAAATGCTTTAGGATTGGCACTCCACTGTGTATGAACAATGGGGAAGTGCACGAATGCTAAAGTTTTATTTCGCCTCCGCATACTTCCATGCTAGCTTCCAATACCTTTGTTTAGGAACAAGTCACGAGCATGGTATTTTTTTTTTTCCAATACAGGTGTATATTTTAGAGTTTGTCGTGTTTTAAGAAGGGAGAATTACACAATCTATTGCGAGGAGACTTTTGCATAACTAAGTATAAAAAAAGCATTGTAACCAGTGCCTTCATCAAAGATTATTATTTCAACTGCGAGTGTCTCTCTCTCTCTCTCTCTCTCTCTCTCTCTCTGTGCACAGACAGCGGTAGGGAGCTAGCATCCAGGGCATCAAAGACCAGCTCCTCGGCTATGTGATGTCTGTCCAGCACAACACAACCATGCGAACATGCGTGCATGCGCACTCACACCTTCTGGTCATAATATTTGCCCGACTGCTACAGTTTCCATAATATCTAGCTTGAGTGTGCTGATGGAAGAAAATATTTACTGATGTCACATTGCTCGCGCATGACATTTCAGGCTCTACGGATATGTAAGGCAACTAGAGTCGCCCAGTTTCACAGTTCATCTGATGCGTGATAGTCTTCCCTTTCCTGCCACCTTGGCGATCAGGTCAGTAAGTTATTTTACGCCTAGTGCTCGCTCATGATTGGCTGTTGGTTACCAGACAATCGCGCTTTATGCGTATATAAGACAGGCAGAGTCAAGTTTCGTCTCAGTTCTTCGTCTCAAGAGACAGGTGACAGACAGTTTTCTCTCTCCTAACCTCCTCAGTGCTCATGTTTGTAAGTTATTTAATGCCACATGCTCGCTTATGATTCAATGTTACTCATGTGACACCTCGGGCTGAGCAGGTATATATGGAGAGCAGAGATGCATTTCTTCTTAGTTCATCATCTGATGCGACAAGGGACATATTGTTTTCTCTCTCCTCATCGTATTAGCTGTCAATTAGGTTAGTTATTTTATGCCATGCTGCATGCTCACGATTGGATGTTAGTCGCGTGTCATATTCGGCTCGGCAGATATATAGGATGGGCAGAATCATGCACCGTCTCTGTTCCTCGTCTGATACGACAGGTTACAAATTGTTTTCTCTCTTGATTGTCTTTGCGATAATTCTGGCAAGTGTTGCTTTCGGCTCATCCATCACATTTCGCTGGATATTCTGAGGCATGGCCGTAATTATACATTCTTATGTTCGCACCAAAGTAAACATCTGCTGAAATTGCAAATACTTGCTTGAACCAGAAACCATTTGTATATATTCCATGGCATATGTCATGGAGCATTCGTAGCTTTAAAATAAACCTACAGTAATATATTTTGATCAGTTTTTATTAAGTACCATTTAATTGGCTTCATATGGCATATGTATGTGTGAAGTTAATTTATTGTGTAGCTCCCAAAATATTTTTACATATTTAACTTTTGTTTTATTGTCCTGCAGAGATCAAGACGAATCGCACGTTTAATGGTGTGCCTGCGACCGGCGTCCGCACTTTGTCTTCGTCTGTACGATAACTGGCTCCAGCTGAGTTGCCTAGGTCGTCATCGCTGCCATTCGGTCTACAATCGACCGGATCCACAAATGCGATACATCGACACCCATGTAACTTCTACAATGAAACCTTCGTGTTCAACCATAATGCTCACGAGAAGTATGGTTGTGCGGTAAATTCAGATCGAATGACCTATACGTGTGTAAATTGTGACACGGCCTTTGCTAGATACGATAGTTTGCAGATACACGTGAAAACCTGTCAGTTTACAGGTGCTTCGCCTGCCTAAATGCGTCGTGTACGGTATCCATCGTCATTAAAAATAATAATCCGGAAAAGTACACCATCATCATGTCAACCACACCCAAGAATCATGGCAGGGTACAGTTTGGTTAAAGCGAATGCTTTCTCGTAGACCGGAAATGCTTCCCGGGGCAATTTAAAGACGTTTGTCGCGCAAAACAAGAATGGTTCGTCAAAAGACATTTGTACATTTTTGGCTCGCATGAAGAAACATATCGTCAGACAACTCACCAAAGAAGTACATCCTAGAGGTGGATGTCGAGTACCCCGCAGCCNAGAAACATATCGTCAGACAACTCACCAAAGAAGTACATCCTAGAGGTGGATGTCGAGTACCCCGCAGCCCTGCACGAAGACCACAGGACCTACCGTTCCTGCCTGTCAACCAGCGTGCCCTCGGCTCCAGGCTCCGAAACTGATGACTACTCTCGAAGGCAAGAAAAGCTGTATCGTCCACTACCGCAACCTCAAACAGGCGATATGTCANCGAAACTGATGACTACTCTCGAAGGCAAGAAAAGCTGTATCGTCCACTACCGCAACCTCAAACAGGCGATATGTCTCAGATTGAGACTCGTAAAAATTCCCAGAATGCTAGAATTCGAGCAAGAATAATGGCTGAAACCTTACATCGAGCTGAACAATGAGAAGCAACAGAGGGCCACCAACGACTTCGAGAAGGAATTCTTTAAATTAGAAATAGTGCAACATTCGGAAAATTGATGGAGAACAAAATAAAACTACAAAAATGAAGCTGGTCAGAAAAAACGACTTAACAATCTTATAGCCAAGCGTACATTCCTAGACCGATCGATTTACGATGAATCTCTTTTCCTCATTCGACTGCAGCACGAATCCATACTTTTCGACAAACCCATATATGTAGGATTAGCGGTTCTCGAATCGTCGAAAATGGTTATGTACCGATTCCATTACTACATAATGAAGGCTCGGTATGGATGGAGCTGNTCGACAAACCCATATATGTAGGATTAGCGGTTCTCGAATCGTCGAAAATGGTTATGTACCGATTCCATTACTACATAATGAAGGCTCGGTATGGATGGAGCTGTTATACATGGATACAGAATCGTTCCTGTGACAGATGCGAACCGAGGACTTCTATGAAGACATGATAGCCAACGCAAGATTCTTCGCTGAATTTGGCAGCAGCGTCTAATACACCCCGCAATCCTGCAACTTGTCTGAAACAAGAAAGTGGTAGGCAAGTTCAAGGACGAGTGCGATGGTAAGATCTTGACAGGATTTGTAGG
>NQII01015984.1:0-16105 GCA_002778355.1 Clitarchus hookeri
TACAATGCTAAATTAACATTTAAGTATTTGGTTCTTTATGCTTTTATACATAACTAATAGCCGTTATTTGTAAGATGAATAAACTACATGTTTCCTATGTGTTTTTTAAACATTTATTTAAAACAGTTTTTTTTGGAAATGAATGAGCTTTGATGATTATTGGCATTTTACATGTAATGGTTTATTTTAAGTACATATTTTTCTTGTAGTTTGAGACAGTGTAAATGCATATCTTATTTTCAGGNTGAGACAGTGTAAATGCATATCTTATTTTCAGGATACATGTTTTCGAGCCAGAAATAAAGTAAATCAACGTATGTGAACACCCACTTCTGTTTATTATTAAATCCAGTGAGCTGGAGTCAATTAAATATTTTATCTAGGGAATTGTATACTCTCGATTGTCATTTTTTCTCCTTGTAAGCAAAAAGGTTTTCCTATACAATTTTGTTCTGTGTACCCGTGTTGGGATGTTCTGGCTGTTCGCTAGGTCTCAAACAAAAGTAGTGATAGCTAGATCACGTATAGGCTGATATATATATATATATATATATATATATATATAATTATATATATATAGAATATACAAATACATATTATATTTTCAATTGTAATTTTAAACGATACAGCGTAACTTGTAGCGTAAGCCATATCCACGTCATACATTAACGGGAAATCTGAGGCAGAGCAGTTATATATTATTTTTTGTCCCTGTTCACTATTATTCTGATAATTGCCAGATTTGCTGAAATAAAATTGCAATAAGACCATAACGCTTGTTGGCTGGGTGGTGTTGGCTTAATGGAAGTTTTGAGGGGTGGTGATAAACATTGTTAGGTGGGTTTGGAGTTGGATACCCGACTAGGTGCCAGACACTGTCGGCAGGCGGTGTCGATTGCTGCTGCTGATGATGATCTCGGGGTACGGCGAGCCGTTCGGCCGGGCATGCGCAGTCCCTCGGTGAAATTGTTGGATGCCCCTCTGGACAGGAAAACCAGGCGTTACCTACGCCTGATACTTACGTCGGAACGAAGTGGGCCTATTCAGGCAGACCCACACACCTTTTACTGATAAAAGCTCGGTGTTGTGCATGCTGGTTATTAAGGTAAATTACGTGAAATTACGGCGAAAGCGGTTTGTAGGAGACCCGGACCCCGACACGCCCAAAAGCAGTGCTTAAAATGAAAAACACGAAGTCTGAAAACTTGCGTGTAATTACTCTTGCACAAAACTGTACATCACTCTAGGTCAAAACTTTACACGGGTTCTGATTTGCGGCCCACCAGATAGACAAAACTGTGAAAGTACACAGGTGTGCGCAACAATTAATTACTATTTTGTTAAGCTTCCCCAGGCGATGCTATTCCNTGTACCAACCACCGAAAAACTAGTTCGTCTCTATTTAAACTCATACGTAACACATTAACCGACTCATCGAGTGCGTCGCCCTATGAGCATACTGTGAGTCCAACGTATATGTAAAAATATTCTACATATACTTAAGACATAATTTATAGATTTCTGCAAAATCAACATTACGAATGTCTGTGCAATCGTCCCATTAACTGTGTTGTATGTTGTTTAAAATATATCTCGATTTCGTATATTACATTCAAAATAGAAAAACGACCAGTATATTTTACTAACCACTAGTTTTACATTTGTTACAGCTATTTTCTCTTCCTGAAACGCTAAACGTCGATGGCTGCAGCAATGAAACAAGAGTTTATTTCTTATATAATTAGAAAAGTTTGTCACTGCAATAAAAATTCTGATGTTTTATATGATTGCAAAGATCTTTGAAGAATGTGATACGTTATTTCTTAATAATATAATCAGTTAAATATAGAAAGTGAGAATCACTGATAACGCTACTACCCAATTTTATATTGGAGAATTGGCTATTTTTCCAGAACTGCATATATTCCTCGAGTGCTTATCGAATACTCCTTACTATTAAAGANTATTGGAGAATTGGCTATTTTTCCAGAACTGCATATATTCCTCGAGTGCTTATCGAATACTCCTTACTATTAAAGACACTGTTTAAGTAATATTTTATACGGAAACAAAAAATATAAAACTTAACATTGCACTTACTTCTCCTGTAGTTCGATATAAGAGAGTAATCGTTTTCTAAGCTGGTGTGCATTGTCCTGTTTCGATATGACTAGTCTCACTTTGTCGAGAAATTGTCATGGACTAGCTAAGAAATCCTTGTGAAATTCCAGCTATAACATATTTTNACTAGTCTCACTTTGTCGAGAAATTGTCATGGACTAGCTAAGAAATCCTTGTGAAATTCCAGCTATAACATATTTTTACCATCTCATCGCAACTCTCGGGGAATACTGTTTGCACAATTTCTAAAACTTTCTTTGAAGCATATTATTTTGTTATCTTTTATATATTTTACTTCTGGAGACAACTAGATAGAACGGACAAACTCAAGGAAGCACTATGGCATCGACACACAATTAGCAAAAACACGTAACTCTGGTGACTCCGATCAGTATTTTTTTTATCTCTACGCAACTTGTGGATAGGTAAACTAGGTACCTCATGGCCCGAGTGCGTGTTTCACTTTGCCATTCAATAGCTCATGCAGTTCGGTCTAAAGTAAGTTAAATAGTTTTCAAAGTCTTTTCGGGAAGGGTTTAAATCCTTTAAAATATCTTCAGATACATTCACTCACCCTCATCGCCACCAAGTTGGGATAGGAACAAATAAAGCATCTCTGCAGTGAAGTATATTGCACTTAATATGCGTCAGTTTATAGTAAAAAAAACAGCAATTTTTATAAATTTGTAAATTTAGTTATACGTTGGGCATATGGTATATTCAAATGTTTCTCTATAAAGTTTTAAAAAAATTCTTTCACGTGTACTTTGTGAATGTAGTATTTTCGCGTTTTGCAGAATATTTCATTCTATTTGGGAAACAAGAAAACTGGCTGAGAACAATTACTTTTCGGTGGTAAATTTCATCAATGTTAACACGAAAACAAACAGCATAGCCTCCACGTATCATAACATTTCAGTCAAGAAAACTACGATGCCAGTTCGCTAAGTGTCAAATAGTCGCATTTGTAGCTTAGTCTACAATGCTAAATTAACATTTAAGTATTTGGTTCTTTATGCTTTTATACATAACTAATAGCCGTTATTTGTAAGATGAATAAACTACATGTTTCCTATGTGTTTTTTAAACATTTATTTAAAACAGTTTTTTTTGGAAATGAATGAGCTTTGATGATTATTGGCATTTTACATGTAATGGTTTATTTTAAGTACATATTTTTCTTGTAGTTTGAGACAGTGTAAATGCATATCTTATTTTCAGGATACATGTTTTCGAGCCAGAAATAAAGTAAATCAACGTATGTGAACACCCACTTCTGTTTATTATTAAATCCAGTGAGCTGGAGTCAATTAAATATTTTATCTAGGGAATTGTATACTCTCGATTGTCATTTTTTCTCCTTGTAAGCAAAAAGGTTTTCCTATACAATTTTGTTCTGTGTACCCGTGTTGGGATGTTCTGGCTGTTCGCTAGGTCTCAAACAAAAGTAGTGATAGCTAGATCACGTATAGGCTGATATATATATATATATATATATATATATATATAATTATATATATATAGAATATACAAATACATATTATATTTTCAATTGTAATTTTAAACGATACAGCGTAACTTGTAGCGTAAGCCATATCCACGTCATACATTAACGGGAAATCTGAGGCAGAGCAGTTATATATTATTTTTTGTCCCTGTTCACTATTATTCTGATAATTGCCAGATTTGCTGAAATAAAATTGCAATAAGACCATAACGCTTGTTGGCTGGGTGGTGTTGGCTTAATGGAAGTTTTGAGGGGTGGTGATAAACATTGTTAGGTGGGTTTGGAATTGGATACCCGACTAGGTGCCAGACACCGTCGGCAGGCGGTGTCGATTGCTGCTGCTGATGATGATCTCGGGGTACGGCGAGCCGTTCGGCCGGGCATGCGCAGTCCCTCGGTGAAATTGTTGGATGCCCCTCTGGACAGGAAAACCAGGCGTTACCTACGCCTGATACTTACGTCGGAACGAAGTGGGCCTATTCAGGCAGACCCACACACCTTTTACTGATAAAAGCTCGGTGTTGTGCATGCTGGTTATTAAGGTAAATTACGTGAAATTACGGCGAAAGCGGTTTATAGGATACCCGGACCCCGACACGCCCAAAAGCAGTGCTTAAAATGAAAAACACGAAGTCTGAAAACTTGCGTGTAATTACTCTTGCACAAAACTGTACATCACTCTAGGTCAAAACTTTACACGGGTTCTGATTTGCGGCCCACCAGATAGACAAAACTGTGAAAGTACACAGGTGTGCGCAACAATTAATTACTATTTTGTTAAGCTTCCCCAGGCGATGCTATTCCTGGGGAAGAAGGGTTGGCGATTCTGAGTGCAGAAAATAACAGGTTCCAGTAAGTAACATCAGACTATTGCAGCTAAAGATATTTGGCGCGAAGACGTGAAAGTACCCGGAGCTCTACGTGACGCGTTCCGTCCCCTTGAGACACTCGACGGCGACTGAATCTGGCGCTGTCGGCTCGCTGTGGCGGCACGCGGCTCACCCTGCACTACTTTCTGTTGAACTAAAACACTTGCACAACTAAATTGACATAAAACCTTGCATAAAACATGAATAAATAAATACACAATATTACACTGCACATGAACAAATATAATTTAAATGTGGATTGCAATTAAATGAGGGTGAAACATCTGTGATGATAAATACGTGAATTTTCAAATAAACATAATTAAAGCACTGACATTCTTACAGGGGCCTCTTTGAGCGTACAGACGTCTGGTGTCTTTATTTTGCTTTTAATTTAATTACTTGATCTAAAATTTACGTATAATTAATGTGTGCCGAGTCCGTCATAACGTGCCCTCGCCCGCCCGTTGGAAAGGGTGGGGGGAGGGTTAAGGGGGGTATGAAGTTGCGCGGTACTACTCTGCACTCTTCTGCTCTCGCACTACACTGCACGCGGCACTGCGCTGTGCATTGAGGGCACACTGGTGCCGGTTTATGCGATGGACGCGTGGCGTGGCAAACGGTCTGGAAGGCCTGCGTCCTGCGTCAACCAATTTTATCTACGAACATTAATATACTTTAATAAATCTTAACGAATCACTGTAGGCATAATTTTGGGTGCGTGAAAAAATAACGAATTTTCAATACACTCAATTAAAAAAACAAGAATAGTTGTGTAGTTTATCAGAAAATAAGGTATTTTATACATTATTATGATATGGGACTTAAATATATGTAATATAAATGTAACTCTAAGGAGACAGTCTCTGGCAGTTTATTAACAAGGAAACCCATCTACACAGGATTGTTCTGCAAGGAAGAATTTCTTTTTAATGGCAGTGAAATATTGTTTCTCGAAAATACTGAAAAAGTAAGAAACCGAAAAAAAAGAAAGAAAATGAGAAGGAAAAAGTGACGTGCTGTTTTCTTCGTGATTGATTAGGCGCACAAGTCGTAAAAGTGTTTTGAAATAACAAAAATGCCACAAGAAGGCGATACTGTTATCAAAATAAAATGTAGTATTTGTTCTTGCGCATTCTGCAATAAAGTGATGAAAATTTCGCGTTTCGGATTGTGACAAGATACTATCCACATTTAATTTAAATATTTACTTGATAGTAAAAGTAGTTCCTAATCGGCACATGCACTCGGTCATGAAGTAGGCCTAATTATGTGTGTATTAATCACTAGTTTAGTAGTGGAGACCAGAACCACTGGCTTCAACTGGCTTCGTTGGCGTTAGGAACTTTACTAACCGAATTAAAAGCAAGTAGAGAAAAAAACACATCGTCACGAATTGCGTAGCTTTGTTATCAACGCATTACAGCTGAGTTTTGCTTTCATGGGAGGATTAGTTCTCTAAATACGGAGCTCGAAGCCAAGCGTAGTAGGAACATAAAACAAAGTGATCTATCCTAAAACGAAAAAAAAAAAAAAAAAAAAGCGTAAAACTGGAAAGCTCTCGGTAATTCTTTCCCGTTGCAAATCCCGCCTGTAGTACGTAACCTTCATGAGAAACGCGTCAGCCTGTCTGAATTTAAGGTGCATTTAAACGCACAATGATGCAAATAGTGCGATTTGTTATTACAGTTTAGTTATAACCTTTGTTTTCACTGCTTTCACCATCGTCAATCAGAATATCTACCAGGGAAAGTATCGGGTATCACTTAAGTGGTTACGATTTTTGCAACTTGGATTCCCATGATGTGTGTAAATCACCTGTCCTTGAGCTTAACACTTCCAATAATTATGCCAAACCAGAAGACGTAAAGAATATTATTTTATTCATAAATGGAAGTCAAGCTATGNTAACACTTCCAATAATTATGCCAAACCAGAAGACGTAAAGAATATTATTTTATTCATAAATGGAAGTCAAGCTATGATCCTCTATGAGGAAGGACCTCTTTGTGGGCAAGCAGATGCGCAGACTACTGACGACATCTGCACAGCTCTGTGCNGATCCTCTATGAGGAAGGACCTCTTTGTGGGCAAGCAGATGCGCAGACTACTGACGACATCTGCACAGCTCTGTGCAACAGAGACGCCCAGGCAGCGAAGGGGCTCCTGCTTTCATCTTGTAACTAAAGTGTGTCGGTGTTGGTTGTAATGACGACCGAACTTTCTGATATTAATTACGTATATGTTATTATTCAACCAGGGGATCTTAAAATCGTTGTTATTTTATTTGATATTCTAAGTAAGTTATTTCTTTATACAAACACGTTTCCGAAAAGTTNGATCTTAAAATCGTTGTTATTTTATTTGATATTCTAAGTAAGTTATTTCTTTATACAAACACGTTTCCGAAAAGTTTTAAGCAATCACGCGAAAATCCATAAACTATTTTATATACCAATGGAACATTAAAGAAGTCAATTTTCAGCTTACATAGCCACGAAATTGATCTTCAAGTGGTTTTAAAACACGGNCCAATGGAACATTAAAGAAGTCAATTTTCAGCTTACATAGCCACGAAATTGATCTTCAAGTGGTTTTAAAACACGCGCCTTCGAAGAGAGGGAGATTAGATTTTGCAGGAAGGACGGTATTTTAACAATGTCTATTCCATGGTCTTTGAAACGATGCAACGAAAGCCTCTAATTAAATGGAGTAACTTGATTACGTCGTTTTGGGACAACGTATTTTAAATGGGATATCGCAGGCTCCCTAGGCCGTAGTACTACGACCTTGAAATCATATGACATTGATATTAGGTGGCAGCCATGTTGAACATGTTGTTTTCAACACGGGATTGACATTGGGTAGGCCTTAAACACGAAAATAAAAAATTAAAAAAAACGTAAAAAATCAAAACAAAATTTAGAGAAATTATNATTGGGTAGGCCTTAAACACGAAAATAAAAAATTAAAAAAAACGTAAAAAATCAAAACAAAATTTAGAGAAATTATTTTATAAAACTGCAAAACCTTCGAACAAATTTAAAAAAAATTTCAAATCTTACGCAAACTAAACAAAAAATTTGAAACATTTTGGGACAGCATATTTTAAACAATTAAAAAATTAATGTTTTGAATGTTTTAAAAATAAATTTTAATGTGGATTTTTTAAATTAGAACAAATATGAAGACGTACGTCTTGAAGGCTCTGGTACAATATTCACTATCGTGAGGTTCTGGTTTCGTATAGCTGCAGTCCAACCATATGCTATATTTGACTGCACCATGTATTTCTACCTCGTCGATAAGTTGGTTTATTATATTAGGTCTCATACTTGACAGAAAAGAGCAAACATCTGTCGATGTAGTTATCATATTCGGTGCAACGTAATCTTTTANTTAGGTCTCATACTTGACAGAAAAGAGCAAACATCTGTCGATGTAGTTATCATATTCGGTGCAACGTAATCTTTTAGTAACCCCCTGAATGCAGATTGCTTCAGGAAAAAGCCATTAATATTAGACTTTGGCTCGCAGAACACTGACTTAGGCTGTGCTGTGCAATCAGATGATGATGTTGCAGGTGTAATATTCGATATACTCTGAGCCCCAGCTTGTAAGTAATTTTGCAACTTACAAAGTTTTAACTAGTGCAGTAATGATACGCCTTCGCGCGATCCCCTACTTGATGTGAGACCCCTAGAGTCGAAGGCTTGTAGACAACTGATATTTAATTGCCGAACTACTAGGTTTGTTTCACCTTATAATCCCCAACATAATCCATTCTCGATCCTGGCAGATAGTGTGTGACGATGCCAAAAATTTCCACCATCAGTGATAGTGTGTGTTGCTTATGTTGCCTATTGCTGACCATGTCGGATAGAGTATGCTGATGTAATTGTTTCCACATGAAATAGTGAGTTTGGCACAATGGGCAAACCGGCGTGAGTGGGACCACGAACTTAAAGTCGACTCGGGAGTGATGGATGTTCCCGAAAATGGCCAGCAGTTACGACCACCAACCCTACAATCACATAAGGCTGTTTCAGCGAACCAGCAGAAATATTTGTTTTATAGGTATAAGGTAAGCCAAATAAAAATATTTGAATTCATCACCCAGTTTCAAAACTTTCGTCTTCATCTAGAAACCAATGTGAAGTGTAACTTACGTAATGAAAATCAATGATTTCTATTCAAACATTCTGTCGACAAATTAAAAATATTATTTTAAATTCATTATATAATTATTTAGATAGCGTTATTAAATTAATATCTATATACTATTCAATTTATCAATTTATTTAAAAACCAATAGTTGTCTGATTGCAAAAATTATTATTTTTGAATTTATGGTGAAAGGATATTTTGAGTAGGGTTTTGCTATGCAGATCTTTTACTCAAATACTACCAAGTGTATATGTGACTAGCCAAAGCTTGACTAGTCTTGTAATAAGCACATATCAACTTAAAAGCTAAGGTGATCATAATTCAGTGACCATTTGCGTTAAACCCTTAATTCTTAGCACAAGCTCAACAAGTAGATATATCACAACAAACTCTTAGGGATGGTTTCAGCAAGCGGTATAACGAGAGTTTGTTGAATTTAATTGCCAAATTGTCCCGCTAATCTGTTTTTCAGATTAACTTAGCTTCTTAAATACATTTTTCTCTATATCGTGACAAAATATTTTATCCTCTGAATTCTCGGGATATAATTACTTTGTGACAATTCAAAAATAATATACATTAGAAAACATATCTCAATACCCTTTATTATATATAAATAAAAATTTGAATTGGCAAAACAACCTTTAGAACGACTAATAAAATAAATCTAACAGCAATAATTATCACAGTTGATAACAATTTGTTTCTTTGATTAAAGTTCTTTCAGACGCAGTATTTGCCTTGGAGCACCAAAAAGAGAAAGAATACAACATTAAAAATATAATATTAGCTCCAGAATAACAAACCTTTACAAAATACAAATCCAATATTTAATTTATTTAAAAACTTATTAAAAACGTCACTATTTTCTTTGACTAGAAAACAGCACCCACTTGACTCTAAAAACTCGAAGAAAGGAGGGCAGCAATTGGATGGCCCAGTAAAGCCTCCATTCCATAAAATAATTTCAAAACAATTAAAAGTTTGCAAAATAATTACGAAGGGAAAGAGTCGCATAAGACCCAATACGGCTCCGACTGTTAAAAATTACAAAGATAAAACAACAAATTAAAAGCTTCACGCCCCAACGATATAGCCGCGGAAACAGAAAAAAATGGATACTCATAAAACGTGGGCTGCTAAAAAGGACAAACACGACACGTTAAAAAAAATAGACACTGCAAAGCAACACCATAGTTAAGCCGGAACGTAATTTTGAAGGGCGACCGAAACCAAAATTTTGGAATGGCCTAGCTTTACTGCACACCCAAGATACAACACCAAAAAGCCACACAAATTACAAAAAACATTAAAAACCCAACCGCAATGTTAGCGTTCTCCACGACTTACCGTTTTACCGCCACATTGCTCATTAGTTACACTGGTATACTGCATAAGCTCAGTAACATAATGTTGGCGTTGTCCACTGCTGGGCGAAGGTGAAAGTGGTTAAGCCAACATGTACAAGCGAGGATCTAGCGGTGTAAGTTGCGGAGAAATGTAGCAGACATTGGACGGCCGTATAGTAGAGAAGAATAGCCAGAGCCGCGACTGTGCAAGGACTTGGGTAAACTATCCTGGCCAAACAAAAATTGTTACGAACGAAGGGGAAGGGGAAAGTAAGGATGGAAAACGGGGTTTTATGGTGAGGGGGGGGGATCCAAGTCAAACAAAGAGTAACACCACCGCTCAGAAGTAGATGGCGATAAAAACACAAACTCGACAGCGCTAGCGTCGCAACCCCTACCCCACAACCTGTACCCTTGGGACTAGTCTCTCAAAGTCGAAAGTTCGTCGGTACACAAGAGGCAGTTCACAGAAGAAGCAGTTAGTAAAAACTCGTAGACATGGATGAGCAGAAACCATAGCGTAGATAGAAGAGAAGCAGTTTATAGATTGATTGATAACACAGAAATATGTAGGCCAAGTCCATATTCCATATGTTCGATACGAGGAGTGATAAACTCCATCTGCAGTGCGGTCCCCGGAGACGGCGGGTAGCCAAGAGCCAAAGGGCATCTCAGCGCCAAGTGAGCTGGTCTCTTCTCAGGCACAGAAGAACAGCAACAAGCAGTAGCCAGGGGGGTATCGGTTGCTGTAACAAACAGAAGCTCAGTCTCTTCAAACTGCAGACTGGTTCAGCTCCCAAACCGTTAACGTCAACGTGGCACGGCGCACTTGGCATAGCTGGGTCGGAGGTAGAGAACAAACAATAATAAACGATTATAAAAGGGAATACTTTAACATAAATTACATGGAAACAAGCTCAAGGATACAAACGTGCGCTTACAACAAAATGCATACCAAATAACCGCTAAGCAGCAGGCACAACACACTATAGACAATGAACAATCAATAGCGCTCCACATAAGCCTTAAACTGCAAGACACGAGCCTTGCAAAAAGAGCGATTTTAGCTGGGCGAAACTAAAATAGCAGTATAAGGCCCTAAAATCTTATAAACCTTAAATGGGTCACAAAATTTGGGTATCAGTTTCCCCGTCAGGTTTTTCCCAAATCTGCTAACGTGAAATTCTTGCCAAGTACCAGGTTCCCAATCTTGAAATTAACCGACAACCTACCCTGGTCCATTATGGCAATGGCCTGCAGCTTTGCTGCCTCGAGCCTACGATGTACCTTCTCCAGAGGCGATCANTTCGCTGCCACGAACCTATGGTGGACCTCTTCCAGCAGGTGATCATGTTCAGCGTAACCAAGGGGGGAGGAAAGAGGGGGTATATTCCATATGTTGAGTAAAGGATGTCAGAAATGCCGACCCAGGAAATGAGAGAATGTCGGACTCCTGTGGAATTATGGAGTGCATTATTAAAGCCTACATTATTGAAATCTAGGTCCTGATCCCATTTATTATGGTCCTGATTGTAAATATTGGTTAAACAAGCCTTAAAATGGTTTTTTAAACCTCTCTACCTGCTTTCCCTTTGGTTATTAGGGGCTAGAGGGGAAATGTTTATTCGCCCAAAGAAAATACATATTCTTGAAAATATAGAAGTAAAGTACTTGGCACTGTCACGAACAATTTCAACTGGTTCACTAAATATTTTCCAAACCTTATCGGTAAACACCTTAACTACTGAAAAAGCCTTCATGTTAAGAAGTGGCAAAATAATAACAAACTTTGTGAAAGTGACCAATAAGATCAGATACACACATTACCCTTTTTAGATCTTACCAAGGGTCTAAAAATATCTAGATATACAACGCTACAGGTAGCCTGAGGTATCTGCGTCACCTCCCGTCCAACGTTGGTGTGTCGCGCCTGTTTGCATTTCTGACACATATCATATGACCGCACAAAATCCGAAACGTCGCTCTTACACGTAGAGCCAAACGAATCGAACCGCAATTTTATTAAATGACTTACTGACACCCAAGTGCCTACCAAACACAGAACCATTAAAGTGGGAAAGGACCACAGGTCTTAATAATTCCGGAACTACAATCTTGCACGCACGTACATTCTTCCCGGTGAAGTACAAAATATCACTTTCCCCTACATATGGAAGCACCGCTCCAGCACTCAAATCCACTTTAACCTGGTTGCAAAAGAGGTCATTAGCCTGAGCCTGGCTCAACTTAACAAACAATTTGGCACAATATACATACTGTACATGACCTAATACATGAACATCACCGTTAGTACCAACCAACTTTCGGAGCACCCATATAGCATCACCAAGTTCAAACTTATGCCTACGCCTAGAATACAACACTGGAGACTGAGCAACATTAATATCAGAATTTGAAGTAGCCACAAGCTTGTTAACAGCAAACGTCTTCCAACAAATAATGTCTCTTCGACTGCGATGTTATGAAGGATGATAATGTGTTTGTGAAGCAATTTACTACGNGTCTTCCAACAAATAATGTCTCTTCGACTGCGATGTTATGAAGGATGATAATGTGTTTGTGAAGCAATTTACTACGGCAGAAGAGAGTTTTGTTCTACTGAGTTTTATGTACAGGTTCACTCTACAAGGAATGACTGCACACAATGGATCTGGTATTTTGAAGTTATTCTTTTTCAGACATCCACACAACAGTACAGTGACTAGTGTTAATTATCTTAGTCAAATTGATTCTAGAGACATTATATGTTGGAAGACGTTTGCTGTTAACGAGCTTCGCTTCGAAGTCCACGGGATCGTACATCCTAGAAAGGGCGTCCGCCGCTTGGTTTTCAGAACCGCGAACATGATGTACTTTGAAACGGAAACGCGACAAACGCAGGTGTTGGGGGTTGTTCGGAACCCAACGCAGCGCCTGGTTATCCGTATACAAAGCACACTCTTCGTGATTAATGTAGGATTCTCTGNGTTGTTCGGAACCCAACGCAGCGCCTGGTTATCCGTATACAAAGCACACTCTTCGTGATTAATGTAGGATTCTCTGACCCATAATTGCAAGTCAAGGTTTCCTTTTCATAAATTCCCAACTTGCGTTCCGACTCGGTGATGCTACGACTGGCAAAAGCTACGAGGGCCAAACCCAAATCAGTCCGCTGACTCAAAACAGCGCCTAAAGCCGGTGACGATGCNTACGAGGGCCAAACCCAAATCAGTCCGCTGACTCAAAACAGCGCCTAAAGCCGGTGACGATGCATCGACTTGAACGACAAAACTGCGGGAAAAATCCGGTAGGTGTAACATAGGTGAACGTCATGAGAATATCTTATACTATGCCCGTTGACATATTAAAAGGATATTTCACTGTCGTTTACTAACCATTTTAATTCAGAAAACAAATTCAGATTAATATGTAACACTTCCGACCCTATAACATGCATATAGGTCACATAAATCTTGAAGCCCATTTATAAACACATCTGGCGAAAACTGAGGAATCATTGAAGGCACAGAAACCTAATTCCGACCTCATAAATATTTCTAACCCGAAAATGGTGTCATGTGGCATTTGGTACAAAGCCTTGTTTATATAAATAGTTGGCTGCCATTTTCGAACAATTGGAGATAAAGCAACCAAATTCAGACCATAAGTAGTATACCCGATACAAAACAGGTTAATGTGTTGTATTATGCCTTTAACTTTAGAATTCTAAGGGATTTTCTACATATATTTGGCACTAATTTCCACTTCTATTATCGCATCCCAATTGTACAGAACTGTGAAATAAATTTATATTTATTTTCTCTTAAATACCTATTAAATAACTACGTTATTCAGCATAAATACAATTTTCACATTCAGCATAATTATGAAGTAAAATGCACCAATGTATTTTTAAAATTATGGTTTTTTTCAGTAATGTTTTTTGTCTTCTTTACCTATCCACTACAACTGCATAAGACAACACTATTTTCCCATACAAAATACTGTTTTTGCATTAATTTAAGTAATTTAACGATGTTTATTTCAGTGGTCGAAGGACGGCTAATTATACTTTAAACAATTTGGCTATGTACACTCATTATGTAGCCAGAGAGATGACGAGTAACATTTATCACTTTGATATATTAGATATCGAATATTGCAACAGACCTCAACCGACTTAAAGAGACCTCTATTACCTGTAACATATTTCAATAAATCGTCAATAGATTGGAAACAGACAACATACCACCTCAAACAGACTTATAATAACTTACCACATTCGACAACAAACAGATCACAAACCGGCCTTAAACATATGTCAAACAGATCTCGATCGACAGTGGAAGATCTGAAGTACAGTACTCTGAAGTTAATTGTACACTTCCTTGCGCATAAAGCACTTCGAGTGCTACTAGTAAATTAAAAGTAACACATATTTATGATTTCAAACTGGCCTGACACAGAAAATTGGTCCTCCACAGAAAAGCCATTCGTGGTCATTACGAAATAGTAAGCACAAGTCACGAAAATCATCGTGGAGCAAGTCGCGAGTATCGACAGAGTGCATCGACGCTGTATTGTTTGCAGTGAGGCAAGGAGCACGAGAATGTAAGTTTCCACAGAAACATCAGGCAGGAAAAAGTTTTAAATATAATGAAATACACACACACAAAAAAAGCAATGCATCTAGAAACATTACTGCAAAAGACTATTAATTCTGAATGCCTATCTGCCAGAAGCCAGGGGCCTGTTAGATAACTATGTTTAGCGTCCAAACGATGCATATAGAAATACTTGTTTCCACTACCCCAAAAAAAAGTTTCTCATAACACGGCTTGCCATTCCCGGAAGTTTGAAGCAATAATTTTAAAAGTTTTTACGGGTACGGTACTCGATTCAATTTAAGACTTGATGCACATTTTTGTATTACCGCGTATCACGTAGAAGGAGGTGTAAAAAATTTTCAAATTCCTCGTCAAATACATTTCTTTTAAGAAACAATAAAAGGTCATACAAATAGGCTTAGTGACACATGCGTTGATACGAATATGATCAGCAATAAATGTTTATTTGTACAGATGGAAAATTCTTACGAAATTCAAAATTATTTTACTCCTTTATTCCTAACATATAAATTCCCATCGTAAACAATAATATGTAAGATATTGGCGGAAGACACTTCAAGTGACAAGCGACCATAATAAGTACGAAAGTAAAAACATTCGTTAACGTCTCGTGAATATTTATTTTCGGGTGGTGCTGAGGAATATTCAGACTTTAACAAAATATGAAACCATATAACACATTATTTGGGAGAAATTAAGCGTTGTTTGTTCTTTATGTCATATTTTCAAACAGAAAAACATATTAATTTCGAAATTTTAAGCTGTTTTGCTGTCGAGTTATCAAGGAAAATACGTTAAACCGAAACGGAACAGAAATTAGACAACCATTGAGAATTGCTGCATTAGAGGCAAATCGAACGTATATAACAAAATTAACATCACAGTTTGAAAACTTACTCGACGAAATTTCTGTGACTAAGTCATGTCTATTTTTCTCATAAACTGAACAAGTTTATGTTTAACGAACATGTATAGAAATTACTGTATTTTAAAACTATACGAAAATAAAGTTCATGGCTGTAGGAACATTCCTACCTAATTTATATTGCGCAGGACCATATATTTCTGCGTTTATAATCGTATCAGGCCTTTTATGTTAACCGGTTACACTTGATAATTATATTATGTTACAAATACAGTGTGGAAGAAAAAATATCGGTTTGAAATACACCAAAAAAATACTTAGAAATTGTTAAAGAAATTGTTTAAGTTTTACTAAATTTCTTTTACTGTGTAGTGATTTAATAATTGTTAATTATTCTAAATTATTTGGAGAAGTAAAGGTGACAATTCTACCTCTATATCCTAGTATACTTAGCGAAATGTCTTGGTTTTAAGTCGTGGGCAATGAACGAGTGTTTGTGTGTTTACGTAACAGTGATTTTTTCAAAAAATAAATTGGAGTTTGGCTTAATAATGTTTTGTTAAATTTTAATCTGTAAATAATCAACGCAGACGTATGAA
>NQII01015985.1:0-15274 GCA_002778355.1 Clitarchus hookeri
TCTCAGATTTATGGAAGTTCTATTTCTAAACTATTACTTCCATAAACTAAAATATAATTATTATTTTCCTCTGATTTTGATATCCCACTTTTAACTACGTGTTATAACAGGTTCTGATGCCAGAATTTTGGCTGTAGATACCACACAATTTGACCACCCAATTCACAGAACTTAAGCTGTGTTACGACCCTCGTCGTTACATTTATAACTGGCATTTCCCACTTGCAATTTTTTTTTATGTTATTGGTAGTAAAATGTGTTACCTTTGTTTGGGTAATGCGTGCAGTAACCACTGAAGTGTAAATGTTACGTATTAGTCTTTTCTGTGTTTCCGTGTTTGTAGCATAGCATTACTGACGCCCACAAATTCAAGACAAGTGTTTCCAATTTTAATTAACCATCGCTGAAATAACAGCTGAACAATTCTTATGTTTCAAACCTACATGTGTCCCATTAGAACATAAATTTGTAAATACCTGCATCATTGAACAAATCGACGGGCTATTACACAAATGTACATAAACGTAAATGCAGGTAACAGTTTTGTCACAACGTTCAATTTAATATTATTTATTTATTTGCATGAATGTTTTATAAAACGAAAGCATAACGCAAATAGGAAATATATTCCATTTGGTATATCACAACAATATGTTGCAACTTAAATACCTTTAACTCGTGTTCATGATAGCTTTGCACGAAAGTTTGAGTTTTACATGAAATACAATTAGCATTGCCTGTTATTCTTAGCGGCTAATTGTTCCTTATCAATGTGCATAGTGTGGCTATACACACCACTCCTCTATTGTTCAACGGCTTACATAAAAGTGAGGATTGATTTAGAGATTCATTTCTTCATGAATTCTTAGCTGCTTTAGTACTCACTGCAAAAAAGCAGTTATTTGGTTCATGAAATTTTGGTGGTAAATTTGGCTATTCTTTTCTATAGTTTATGTACAAATTATTTTAATATATAACTTTCACGATTTTTAAAATGCTAACAATTAAAAATATACAATGTTGTTCTGAGCCACGTAGATTTTTAATATTGGGAAATTCACGATGATGCTTTACGCACATTAATCTAATTTTTTGCTAAAAATTATCATTAGAGATAAAAATTCAAACGAGTCGAAGATTGTTAACGTGCGGTAATACATCTACGAAAATAATGCACCTACTTCAACTTTAGTTCGAACAAAGAGCTTCGTTACACGAATGCTTCGCTATTCAAAGAGAAACTCAATTTTATAACATGTTTCGTTGCCCATGTTTGAACAAAGAAGACATGTAGGACAATATGAAATATAAAGGCATTATTTTGTTCGGAGAGTTTTATACGGTGCGGAGGGATCAGGACGAAGACTCAACAATAGGAACCATCCAGTTCCTCGGGCATTATCTGTACAATAGCGACGAGACGAGAAGCAGATATATATATCTCTCTCTCTCGCTCTCTCTCACTCGCCGTTCAGATGTTTCCAGGATTTTCCTTCCGAGTTGAAACCTCTCAGCCTCACTGGTCCATAATTCAACACGCGGTATCAACGATGTTTCCATTTCGACAGCGTCTTGTGGCCAGGACACGACCAACTTGAGTCGTCATATTTCGGTCACATTACTGACCGCAGTATAGAGCGTGTGCGCGAATTTCCGCCCGTCTGACTCACACGCTTGTTACACATCCTGCCGTTAAATTACTTAGAACACGTATTTAGAAGTGAGTTACACAAATTTTTTCATTTAATTTTATTTCTGTGAGGTTGCCAAAATCTCACTGCTAACCGAACACTTTTAAAGGTACGAGGCCGCGGTGGTGTAGTGGCCAGACTTCTCGTCTCCCACCAAGGCTAGCCAGGTTCGTTTCCCGGTGGGATCATTCCCGGATTTTCGCATGTGAGAATCGTGCCGGACGATGCGGTGGGTTTTCTCGGGGATCTCCCGTTTCTCCCATCCTTGCTTTCTGGCGCTGCTCCATACTCACCTTGCTTCATCCGCTGCATCCTCATCGGCTCTCAATACCTCGATGCTAAGAGCTGCCTAAATCTATCCACTCCTCTTTTGAAAAAAAATCCTTCGAGTAATGTCACTGCCCTTTCGTGCTTATTTTTTAACGGGCACACTCACAAGCATGCACCCAGTAAGGATGCTGGAAGAGAGCGAGTAAGAGTGGTCAATTAGAATTTCTGTTTATGTTTTTAATTCACCCGTAATTTTCAAGGTATAACAAATATTTTTTGGAGCAATGTGACACGGACAAAGACGAACAAGGTGTTTTTTTTCTTTTGTTTGAAAGCGATATTTCGAAAGGTAGGTGAGACACGCTGAAATAATTTAACATGTGCAACGCTAATATTTCGCTCGAATGGTCCCTCACTGGAGAGCGCCCTTAAGAAAGGAGGTCATACCGTATACTTCTGGTCAGAAACAAACCGTGTTCTGGCGGTCAAAGGTGTCTATAGACTGTTCACGGTTTCTCCACACTTTTGGAATCAAACATTTGAAAAATCACCCCATGTATTACGTGTTTAGTTATTTCCTGAGTATCTCATGTAACGTACGCGTTTTATACCTTTGTTAACATGAAAGTATCTTATTATTGGTTAAATTGAATTTTATATATGTATTTCGTTTATACATTTCAAGATTTCATTTATAGTAAATATGAATAAAAACAGTGAGAAAACACGTGCGCTCGTAGTGCGTAGTAAAACATAGTTATTATGCAAAATGTTAATACAACTCAGTGCTCACGAATTCGGTGCGTTGTCCTTCGGTGTTATTTGTAGACTTACTTAAACTTGGCTTGCACGATGCGGAGAAGTATCCTGAAAGTATAACTTTAGCAGGGATTCAGAAAAGTGTGAAGAAAACGTGAATGGATTATATGCGACAGGAATCTGAAATGTATGAAAAGCCTTATGTCTAAAAACAATGCATTAATGCTTGTTACTAGTTTAAATTGCCACTTTATCCTGCAGGGGATTATTTATGCGGTTTGGTTTTCTGTTGGTGAAAAACTATTGAAGTATTCTTTTTTTCTTGATTTTTTGACTGTTTTGTAGAAGAAAGCGAAGTGTAAAGTCCCTGTACACAATAAAATGCGGCTAGAGAACTCTGGCATTACGCCAATTGAAATAGTATACAGCAACTAGCTTTCAGCATTGCTAATAAAATTAATTCAAAACAAAGATAAAATTTGTGTTACCAACTGATTATCTGCATTAACTACCTTTGTATTAGAAAAAAACACCATGAGTTGACGATTTGGAATGTGCAGGCAAAATTGGACTATTTATGGAAAATCTACAACATTGAAGCATGTGTGTAATAAGCAAAAAATTTTAAAAAAAATCAATAACACATGGGATTTACTACTAAAGCAGTAAAATTGTTCACAGTGTTATATGAATGGAGTAGTGAAACTATAAGCCTTATTACAATAAGTACTTTTAAGGGAGAAAAATGTAATTTGAAAAAGGAAACCTATACACGAGAAAAAGGTTTTATTGAATAAAACAAAGATTTCGTTGGCGAAACTAAAGATTTGTTTTGTTCTACGTACATCGAATAGTTTCTATTAATATAAAAGTAATAATAAGGCCGACAGGGGTTCAACCTACATTACTCGCGGCCGGGCGTTATACCCTAGCAATCTCAACTACAGTGACTAACAATAAAAAAAAAAGAACCTTTTGTAAACACATACATTGAGAATTCTGACAACGTGCGCATAGTATATTTCAAGTTTAACAGTTTAACATTATTATTTCCTTTTGGACTTATTTATTGGGTTGTTTCCATTTCATTATTACTAAGCATCAATAAATGCACAAACGAACACTGTTATTATCCTAATTGTCACAAAAAATACAAACAAACTCTGGAACTGTATTTTCAAATGAAGGCAATCAAATGTGTGGCCAAATAACTGTATAAAATTGATTCAGCAAAATATTTTGTTGACAGTCTAATTTATTTTCACCCGACATAGAGTTTTTGTTCATTTAGGTGTGTATTTTGTTAAATTGACTAAATTAATTCGGTTGCTTTCGAGTTTTGTTTACTTAGTAAAATATTTTGTTATGGTAGCCTTTTTTTGGCCATAAACAAACAAATATTTCGTTGGCTGGAACAAACCTTTCTCTCAGCGTAGTTCTTCCTTAAGAATGAAGGACCTTCTTACAAAGTTAGTGAGGAGACAATGGATCTGTTAGAGAGAAATTTGGTAGCCCAGGAAGAAAACCGTGAAATGTCAATAGAACCTAGAAATCCAAATTTCCACGTACTTCAGGAGATTTAAAGCCAATTGCTTGTCTTTCAATAAAAAATTCAGACGTATTCCAGTTGCAAGAAAACTGAAATATTCTAGTACGAAGAGATCGAAAAACTAAAATATTAAATTCTATAGCCAGTGGAGAGAGAAAAGAAAATTTGAAAGGTGCCACATAAATTAAGAAGAAAATTAGTCAACAAAACCCCAGAACTTGCCTGTGTCACAAGGGAAAAATGTAGACAGATGAAAACTGATAATACGCTGGAACTAATAAACCTTTCGTAATAAGTGGTACAGTGGAAGATCGTGGATGGTAATGATGGAGGTCATGGTGTGTGATGGTGATAGCTGTAATAGTGGATGTTTGTGGAGTTCATTGTGGTTATAATTATGACGGTCATGGTGCCACATTTTGTGGTGATAGTGGTATTTACTGGTGGTTAGTGGTAGTTGTGTTTTGTTGTGGCGATTATGGAGATGGTAATTTTATTGTGGTGTTTTGTGGTGGGGTTGGTTTGTGATGTAGGTGGTTTGTGGTGTGGCATGGCTTGTGGTGGCGGTGTTTTGTGGTGGGGGTGGTTTGTGGCAGGTTTGGTCACCTCTATAGTCTGATCGAGGGAAGAAGGAGGTGCATACATACTACTAACATTATTTGCATCGGAGATATGAACACGTTCATTGGTAGACTGTGACTTGAATACGGAACCTCGTGTTGCGAAGGTAGCGTTTTTGCTGCTTTAGGCGTAGCATTCGCCAAACGGATCTGTTAGACAAATGCAAAATACAGCATTTTGGCCTGTTAATGGAGATTTACCGGTATTCTATTTCTATATTTTAGTCATAAAACTTTTTCATGGCAGGTTAGGCTACACCGTCGATGTATGTGGTATATTTATTTTGGAAATAACGGTTAAGTTCATATTGTGGTAAACATTAAGGCGTTTTGTTACAAAACTGAAGAAGAGTGAAATATACGAACCACAATAACTGAAACCTTGAGACGCGCTTATGACTTACCTTCTATCCTCGTAGGGAAAAACTGATCGAAGCTCACTACTTCCTTTCCCACATACCTTGGATGTGGGCACAGCTTACCTTACATTTAAGGAGCTCACCTCAGGTAGAGAAGAGAATGAGAGAGAATAACGAAACTCGAATGTGTACTAAATGCTTTGATATAACAACCAATAAATGCTGACGCGGTGCCGGGAAAGAAATATATGCTGTATGCCGCAGTACGTTTATAATTTTACCTCGTTTCTACGACCTACCGAAGATAGTGTCGTATACAATGCTACTGTGTTTGTATGAGGCTCTTCCACGTAATGAAAATAACTGAAAAAACACCGTTTTCAGTTATTTATTGTAACATTTTTACGTACATACAAATAACTAAACGAAAAAAAATTGTCGTGCTAACGTTATACACACACCTGCACACACACGCATATATATGTACATATATATACATATATACATACAGGCTGTTCGGAAACTCACCCGAAATATATCGCGAGAAGATTCCTTGTGGAAAATGAGGTAGACATTTGAAATGCAACTTATAGCCTAATCAATTCCTAAGGGAGATGTGCGCCCTTGAAAATCAGGTTTATAAATGGAATTTTCTCAAAATATCTTAAACGGCGTGGAATTAAACTACGATTCTCTAGGAAAATGTTCCGTGTTGTCGAGATATTCATCCTATAAAAAACCGGTGTTAAGACCTTTCACATTCGTAAAAATGATATGGGTGGCCGCCCTCTAATTGCGCACAATTTTTTTACCTACAAGTTACATGGAAATATTGTGTTGTCTTATTGAGCAGTACGTCCTTCTTAACAAAAAAAATGTTACACGTGCTGAGGAACCACTGTTTGCTTTTAAAAGGCTGACAAAGTTTTCAGCTGTGATGTTAGAACCCCTGGCATGTACTGTAGGCTTCTATACGCGGAGATAATCAAATCTTAAACAACTTATATTAAGCCGACTATTTCCCGAAAGCACAATTGAAACGAGATAGGTGGCGTGAGCTGGGATTACATCTGCGTCGGACTGCACTATAGAGAGCGTGTCGAGGTTTAAGTGGGAGTAATTAGTCCAATCCATTTGATGTACGGTGCGGCAGGCTGCAGCGGCCTAGCACGTAATGTGTACCAGCAGAAATACCAACACCGCGTGACCNTCTATAGTCTGATCGAGGGAAGAAGGAGGTGCATACATACTACTAACATTATTTGCATCGGAGATATGAACACGTCCATTAGTAGCCCGTGATTTGAGTACGTAACTTCGTGTTGCGAAGGTAGCGTTTTTGCTGCTTTAGGCATAGCATTCACCAAACGGATCTGTTAGACAATTGAAAAATACAGCACTTTGGCCGGTTAACGGAGATTTACAGGTATTCCATTGCTATATTTTAGTCACAAAACATTTTCATGGCAGGTTAGGCTAGGCCGTCGATGTATGTGGTATATTTATTTTAGAAATAACGGTTAGGATCATATTGTGGTAAACATTTAGGCGTTTTGTTACAAAACTGAAGAAGAGTGAAATATACGAACCACAATAACTGAAACCTTGAGACGCGCTTATGACTTACCTTCTATCCTCGTAGGGAAAAACTGATCGAAGCTCACTACTTCCTTTCCCACATACCTTGGATGTGGGCACAGCTTACCTTACATTTAAGGAGCTCACCTCAGGTAGAGAAGAGAATGAGAGAGAATAACGAAACTCGAATGTGTACTAAATGCTTTGATATAACAACCAATAAATGCTGACGCGGTGCCGGGAAAGAAATATATGCTGTATGCCGCAGTACGTTTATAATTTTACCTCGTTTCTACGACCTACCGAAGATAGTGTCGTATACAATGCTACTGTGTTTGTATGAGGCTCTTCCACGTAATGAAAATAACTGAAAAAACACCGTTTTCAGTTATTTATTGTAACATTTTTACGTACATACAAATAACTAAACGAAAAAAAATTGTCGTGCTAACGTTATACACACACCTGCACACACACGCATATATATGTACATATATATACATATATACATACAGGCTGTTCGGAAACTCACCCGAAATATATCGCGAGAAGATTCCTTGTGGAAAATGAGGTAGACATTTGAAATGCAACTTATAGCCTAATCAATTCCTAAGGGAGATGTGCGCCCTTGAAAATCAGGTTTATAAATGGAATTTTCTCAAAATATCTTAAACGGCGTGGAATTAAACTACGATTCTCTAGGAAAATGTTCCGTGTTGTCGAGATATTCATCCTATAAAAAACCGGTGTTAAGACCTTTCACATTCGTAAAAATGATATGGGTGGCCGCCCTCTAATTGCGCACAATTTTTTTACCTACAAGTTACATGGAAATATTGTGTTGTCTTATTGAGCAGTACGTCCTTCTTAACAAAAAAAATGTTACACGTGCTGAGGAACCACTGTTTGCTTTTAAAAGGCTGACAAAGTTTTCAGCTGTGATGTTAGAACCCCTGGCATGTACTGTAGGCTTCTATACGCGGAGATAATCAAATCTTAAACAACTTATATTAAGCCGACTATTTCCCGAAAGCACAATTGAAACGAGATAGGTGGCGTGAGCTGGGATTACATCTGCGTCGGACTGCACTATAGAGAGCGTGTCGAGGTTTAAGTGGGAGTAATTAGTCCAATCCATTTGATGTACGGTGCGGCAGGCTGCAGCGGCCTAGCACGTAATGTGTACCAGCAGAAATACCAACACCGCGTGACCCCTCGTCAGGGGATGTTAGCTGCAGTTGACCCAGGACATAAGGGAAACGGTTACGCTGGCCGCCATAATGATTAATGCATTATTTTGTACTTGCTGACTCGTGTGAACCTTTATGCTGTTTAAACATGATGATGGCTACAAAACTCTTTCATTCATATACCCAATACACAATTGTGTCACATAAGTAGATTTCCCACTTAAGTCCACTTAAGTTTAGGCGGCCCGATATCGGTTGCTTATGAAATGTTTACTTCCGCGTGTATGTAGTATTGCATACATGCCAGGCATTGTGTCATCACAGCTGAAAACTTTGTCAGCATTTTAAAAGGAAACGGCGGGTCCTAGACACGTGCAACATTAATTTTTTTTTTTGTTAAGGATGCGCAAAATTTCCATAAAACTTGAAGGTAAAAAAATTGTGTGCGCAATTAGAGGGTGGCCACCCCTATTATTTTTCGAATGTGGAAGGTCTTAACACCGGTTTTTTATAGGACCAGGTGACTGTCCTATTTTACATAATGATGACCGATGTGGTGATCATAATCTAAGCATAGTCATGGTGATCATGCGTATTCTTTCGAAAAGTAGGTAAAACTAGCATAAGGAATCAAGTGGTTATTGTTGATCACGTGAAAATTTAGGTATAGTGAATGGTGACCTATTTTGCATGATAATCATCTGAGTATGATCACGGTAAAAACGTGTTATATCAGAAAGTAGTGTATAAATTGCATAAGAAATCAAGTGAACATCGTGTTTTCACCGAATAATGAAATATATCGAGTATGGCGGTCGTTCAGAAAAAAAATATGTCATCGAAAAGAAAAAAAGTCAAGTCACTTTGTTGGTTTCCTAAATTTTACTACAACTAAAATCATTACTGAACATACGCTGGCAATACATTACAACAATGCCAGGTTTTCTCGTAGAATTTCTCAAGATGACCGTTTTTTGTTTTCATCGTATGATGATTATTTAAGCAAAATAATTAAGGAAAACTTGTTTATTCTATAATTAGAATTCAGACGAATGTACTACGTTTAAGGTCATAAGGTAAAGTACTAACATAACCTTGAAACCTGCAAACGAGGATGAACATCCTTTCCTGGAGGGCGGCAATTAAGCATACTAACCCTGATGCCATGAGTTGGTCAGCATGTCCTGTAGGCGTAGTACAGCACAAGGAATGGAGAGCGTTCGCTCCACTAATGCATGGTAGATGGCATGCGGTGTGTTGACCGGATGCGACAGGGCTTCGTGCGACATTGTCATGCCTGCATCAAAGCTGGATGACGTGCCTTTGAACACCTGTTGTGAACTGTGGTCTTCATAGCTTGCCAGTCATGTGCGTACTACAGTAGTACACTACGTTAGTTCACAAAGCACCTGTAGGTTGTCGTATTCCACTTAAACAGACATACCGACACTGGTTTGGTCATAACGTTCGATAGAGTATTTTCCGGACCGTGGTTTCCTATCTCAAATGGATGCTGGCGTCCTTCTACATAATTCCTATGAAAGCTTGTGAAGTTGCCCTGGATACCTTTAGATAAGGGAGTGAGAAAATAAGAACTGTATACGATCAAATTTAATAGGAATTATTGAACTCGGTGAAGGTGTATAACAAATATGTGTGTCATTTTTGCCTTACATGTTTACCAGTTTCAAGGATAGGCAGTTTAGCATAGTGCATTTTTAAGTGGGGAATTAAAAAAATAGCGTTAAGAAGGACACCTGTAAGACATTATGGGTAATAATGTTAATGAATATGCTGTAGTACTGATATCAATAAAAGAAATCCATTTAAGTAAAAATAAACTATGTATGTTTCTGAAAGGACTCACTGTATCCCATTTCAAACACGTGGCTTGAATTGTTAATAAATGGCGTCATGGTGAAAAACTGCTCCCAGATAGTATCCCCTGTTATTATATCCATCCTAATATTTAGAAGCAGGGAGCCCAAATGGCAAGGGCGGCAAGAGGAAGAATGTGAATATGTATCAAAGACTACTTTTATATATTTCTCTCTCAGGAACATAATTCTGCTCATTTTTGATGACCAATGTTGAGCCGTTTATAATTTTTGTCGAAAAATTGCTACAAACCCATGAATATAAAATTTAGTAATAATAGGGGTGAAGGAAAGATGTTAACTAAAGAGTTTTTTTTCTAGAGTGTATGTTACTCAGACCTCTACAAGTATGCTAAAATAAACTGATCTAGATTTCAAAATGAAATACAAATTTTTCAAATATTATTTGATAAGATTAATACATAACTAAATCAGTTAGGCCACAAGTAAAGTGGTGCTAGTACTTCTAAATTAATATTGTTCATAATACAAGGCTGGACATGAAATTCGCTACACCTTTTTTCCTTACGTGGAAATTTATTAAACCATCACAGGTTAATATTATGATAGTGCAAATGAGTAGTGACTAGTATTTCACGCACAGAGGGCGCGTTGTGTAGCATATGCAAAGCACGCATTCAATATGGGGTAGAGCCTCCTCTCACGGTTATACAAGCAGCGATGTGACGAGGCATTCCATTATACAGGTAACGGATAGTATCCTGATGCACATGCCACCATGCTTCCTGCAACTGCACACATACTGTAGAGAAGGCAGTCTTTTGGCAGGTGATTGATGGTGGTGGAAACCTCGCCTTATATCCGACACGTAGTCAATAGGGGATACATCTGGAGACCTATATAGCAGGCCAAGGTATGGTGTCCACATCTTGTAGAGCCTGTTGGACGATGCGAGCTGTATGGGAACTAACACCATCTTGCTGCGTAATACCGTTGGGTATGCTGCACAAATATAGCAGAAAATGGGACTGCACAACCTCATTCACACAAGGCTATGCTGTCTCCATGTATTTAAAAACCACGAGACGTGAACGGGAATCATAACCGATTCCACCCCATGCCATAACACCTTGTGCCCGGGGCGTATGGCGCCCGCGAATCAGTGCAGGATCTTTGTGTTGCCCACTGAGGTTTCAAACCCTATAGCTACCATCATCTGCATTAACAAAGAAGTGGAGAACACAATGCGTTGTCATTCCTCTGGCCAATGTTAAAGTTCCTGGCACCAATGGCGGCGATGGCGTGCCGCACGATGCCGAGGTGTCAGAGGTCAACGGCGCAGTGGACGCCGTGCCTGTAGGTTAGCCAGCGGCGACGAACAGTTCTTGTTGAAACCGACAAATGCAGTGCAGGGTCCACAGACTTCAGGATCTCTCTGGATATGGTACCACGTTCTGCTTCTGCCCATCAACGGGTATGACGATCTTCTCTATCTGTACTGCGTATGGCAGGACCAGTACATACCCTAAGTGGCGTACGACCTGTACGTAACCACACCTGCTCACATAGTGTCAGGGTGACGACTGCACGGCCAAGACGAATGGCTATACGACGAGCCGACCAACCGGCTTCTTGCAGTCCGACTGGTGACCCCGTTTAAATGGGCCAGGGTGATAATATTTTTCACGAGCACTACGCTTTAACATCCGGATCTGCTTTTTAACACGCAGAATTCTGCCTTTCCTACACTGGGCACTGACCACAAGCACCTTCTATATATCACGTATTACAGTGACGTTCCTGTGAACTTCAATTTAACAATTTGCATTGCGCAAATGGTCCTTATGTGGTCTTTATTTTATTGCAAATGGATGACCCCTTATGNTGTGCAGTGTACAACAAAAGTATTAACACTGATGTACGTATGTATTGGTTGGTTGTAATTCCAGTAGTATAAGTCACATTACTATAATTTAAGCAAATATTTTTTTTTCGCCCTTATGATTACGGTTTGCTGATAAAAATCATATCGTGCAATTCATTAATAAAATTTAATAAATATACAATTCAATTAAACGGCTTGCATGAAGCATTATTGAAATATAAACGTCTTGACAAAGCAAACATTGTTTGAACATCTTACATTTCAAAGTTTCAATTGAAATATTTTTTTGTTGTTTTGAGCGGGACAGTTAAGCAGCTCTGCTTGGTTATTTGCAACCGCANACGTCTTGACAAAGCAAACATTGTTTGAACATCTTACATTTCAAAGTTTCAATTGAAATATTTTTTTGTTGTTTTGAGCGGGACAGTTAAGCAGCTCTGCTTGGTTATTTGCAACCGCAACGAAATGTACCTAGTTTAGTGGACAAGAGGGTTCGCGGTAGCTGAGCGGTTAGACTGCTCGCCTTCCACCATATCGAACCTGGTTGAATCCCCGGCCGGGTCACTCCCAAATTTTCGCAAATAGGGATCGTGCCGGACGATGCCGCTGGTCGGCGGGTTTTATCAGGGATCTACCGTTTTCCCCACCCTTCATTCCAGCGCTACTCTATTCTCACCTCATTTTGCCCTCATAATCTTTCAAGACCTTGTTGATAAGAGCCACCCAAGTCTCTGAACTCAATTTATAGACAGGAGAATTATAGGCTTCCTAATAACTGCACGAGCATGGAAACCAAGTGCTATCACCTACCGGTGGACATTCCTGTCACTGGTCTCTGTACTTGAGCTGCGCCGGATGTTGTGTCTAATCTTTGACATAACTGAAGATTGGCCCGTGCAATTTCGCCTCAGAGTTCGGTGGTCTTGAAGAGTAAGTTTCTTGGACTCGCTAAAGCAGTTTCTGGAAGCAGTGTTTCCATGAATTTTTCATTTGACAATAACAGCGCTAATAGTAGACCGAGGCACGTTTTAAATAGCTGATCAATGCCTCTGGCAGAGTGCCCGAAATTATGCGCCATCATATATAATTATGCCCCTTTCAAACGCACACAACTCACGCCATTGACTTATTATAACAGCAAACGGGAATACTGCATTGAAGGGTTTGTGCCTTCGGTTATACGTAGTACAGTCAATAAGTTCGCTGACACCGTGTGGCGTGGTTGCCTACACTCGGGGCACCAGTCCACGAACTTCTTGTTTGTGGTAGTATAGCGTTCTACAGGAGAAGTTCGGACAGAGCAATGGTTTCTTTGGCAATGTTTGGACAAATATATTTTCTTTGCTATTTTTAATGTTCCCAAAGTGTAAAACAAATAAGTACTTATAAATATACATCATATAAACAGAATTACTTCAGTCACAGCAAAGTAGAAAATATTTTAATCTTTTTATCTTGCACTCGGGAAAGTTGGTGTTTATTTTGTATAACGTCCAGGTATCATTCATTATTCTTTTTTTTTGCATATAATACTGTATTCATTTATATTATAGAGCGTGACAAATACTCACGGCTCAACCCATATAATAATTTCACAAAACTAACAGAGTACACACGAANTTTTTATCTTGCACTCGGGAAAGTTGGTGTTTATTTTGTATAACGTCCAGGTATCATTCATTATTCTTTTTTTTTTTGCATATAATACTGTATTCATGTATATTATAGAGCGTGACAAATACTCACGGCTCAACCCATATAATAATTTCACAAAACTAACAGAGTACACACGAACAAAAAAATTAAGCACTAAGAATGAGTGGTGGAAATGAAAATACACGTCCTGAATTGTCATGTGACTCTACTGCAATTTTTACAAATCGCATCATGCAAACAACAAGTTAGGCAGTACTGACATACTGCTAGTCACAAATCAGTTAGATGTAGCATCTCTTGGGATGGATACATGGGACGATTCTGTTTGGAAGGATGTCGTACAGCCGTTTTGTCCTCTCCAAAGAAACGTTGGCCCACTACTGTTGTAACTTGACATCCTGCAGATGAGCACCGGGTCGGAGTTGATATCCGAGCTGATTCCACACAAGTTCTATTGAAGCAGATACATGGGACTTGCTTGCCGTGAGGGTACCTAAACATTACGCACGCACTCTATAGACACATTTGCAAGGGATGGATGGGAGCGTTCTTGAAATAATGCACAATAGTTCTCTCTTACGATAGGAAACACATGAAGACGCAGGATGTCACTGATGTACCTCTGTGAGTTCATGTTTCCCCAAACCGCTACCAGAGGTGACATGAAGCAATACACTATGGATCCCTAAACCATTACAAAAGGTGTATTACCGGTTTGTCTCTCCACAGCATAGGCAGGATTTGCCCTCTCCTCTCGGCGTCACCATACTTGCACACGACAGTCATTCATAGTAATGCAGAAAAGACTTTCATCGTTGAACACGATGCGACGCCACTCGTCACTTCATGTCTCCCGGTTATGGCACTACTCCAAACACCACCGTCTCTTCTCTGGTTTTAAAGTCAGCTTACGCATTGAAATGGTGAACCCGTAATCTGGCTGACGCAAGTCGCTTAGACATGTTTCNACATGTTGCAGGATGACACGGGGTATTGAAGAGTGTTCGGTAACTCTGTTCGGTTGTCAGACGCCGATGTCATGGGGTATCGTAATGCTTGGTGCACAATACGGTGATCCGCCCTGGATATAGTCTGTCTTGGCAAATCGGATCATTCACGACATGTGTGTGGGTACCCTCACGTGCCCATCGGTTCTAACATCGGGTCACTGTGACATTCAAATGCCCCACATGGCCTGGCAATTGCACTATTCGTCCACCTGGCCTCGTGCAGACCCACAATGCGGTACTTATCAAACTCCTTATAGTGCTGGTTATACAGTATAATGCATCTACGAGGAATACACTACGTTCAATGATCTTCCCTTACTGTGTTGTCTATCTTACGCTCCCTTCACGCCTTATATCACTATCGCTATAATATAGTCGTGATGGAACTACCAATGTTCTCTGATAACCTTTCTATGCGTCAAATATCTGTGCAAATCTTATCGTTTACACACCTGGCTGTGGTATGCCCGTGTATCAAATAACGTCCAATTTGTTCCGCTACATCTGAGCACTTCACTTNTTTACACACCTGGCTGTGGTATGCCCGTGTATCAAATAACGTCCAATTTGTTCCGCTACATCTGAGCACTTCACTTTTTTTTCGTCAGTCAGTGTAATATATGAGTTGGATATCAAGTAAAGCAATACGAAAGCTAAAATGGCGCATAGCGATAAGAATTTTCTTAAGCATAATACTAGTAAATATATTTCAGTTAAGTTTAGTTTTGNGCTAAAATGGCGCATAGCGATAAGAATTTTCTTAAGCATAATACTAGTAAATATATTTCAGTTAAGTTTAGTTTTGTTTGCTTATTGCTAATGCAGTGAGTTGGAGTTAATAAGTCAGAAGCCCTGAACGCTTTACTACT
>NQII01015986.1:4478-25293 GCA_002778355.1 Clitarchus hookeri
GCAGTTCGCGCAGCTAAATACAAAGCAATACACCACTGGGTGATGTTAACTGGCTGGTAGGCTAGAGCTGAAGAGATAAGTGCCCCAAAATATCATCCAGTAGTGTACAGAATTTTTACGAACATATTGAACACAGTCACCGCATTCACGGCTACAGACAGGGGTGTTTTTCATTGTATAAATGGCAATCGAGCATGGAATTCCACACCCTTTGCCCAGTGAACTCGTCCATCCCTTCAGGAGACAGCCACCTGGCAACTCTGTACCCAGTGCAATTCAAATGCATCATCGGAAGTGAGATGCGAACACTTTTATGAGATAACGCAATAACTTATTAGGATGTATTTATATAAGAGTAATTATGTTTTTGAAAAATGGAGATTACCTTTAAAGGTCTCCAGCATTATAACAAATCATTTAGTGCTGTGACATCCCCATCAACTTAAACATTAACAGACATTTGTAAATAAATGGGGATGTCACCAATGTCTTAAATTTAATTCATACAATTTTTCATAATTATAATCACATCACAGAATGCTCATGCTTTATTTAATCGTTCGGCCATATGATGTCGGTTCTCGTCACTTGTGACGCCAACGGACATGACTTGCCCAGTTCGTCTTAGCACCCGGACAAGACCGGCAGCGTTGGTTGCGTGCTGTGCGAGTCCCATTCATACCAGCAGAGATATATATATATATATATATATAGTGATAATGACAGAACCCTCATAACCGTATGGCCCTCCGGGATTACTTTTTCTCAAGTTTCTTTCATTTAATTTATATTTTTAAACCTCGTAAATTTAAATCCATATTATACGGATATAATTTCATCACTGCCAAGGTCACGTATTTCAAAAGTTTCTGAATGAAATGAAATCATTACTTTCAACATTTAAAAATCTGTTAAAATTATAAATGTTAAGTAAAATGAATAAAATAAAATCATTACACTTAACATTTTAAAATCTGTTAAATTATAAAAGTCAAGCAAAATGAAACATTCAACATTTTAAATAAATTATAATTGTCTTCTCAAACTGGCTGAGGAATCTCCACAGGAGGGAATAGTGACAATTAGCCTGGTATATTCAGAATCCGCGGGGAGTCACGGGGAGACTGTCAATCAGACCCATGCTCCCTCCCGTTTAAAATATCAATAAAATCTATTATCAAGAATACAGAGATCTTAACAAACTATAAAACATTAAAACACCCATAAATTTCCATGACAGAAAAAAGTTATATCTTACTATCAAATAACATAAACTCATTAAGTCCAAATATTATTAAGATAATTAAAATATATTAAAATAAACCAGTATTTCTTAAACCCATAATACTCTTAACATCCCATTTTAAAGACCTTATGTCATATCTATTCTAGTGCCCAATCCTCAAAACAACATTTTCACCCTTCTGCGCCAGCCTTACCTATAAGCGTGGCACTGCCAGGGCCCTTGTCTAGTTTCCTAGATACCCCACTGGCCTCGCCTGGCACAGCCATTGGTTAATTGCCTTGCTCCCCATTTATTCCCCTAATTGTAATAAAACTAGTTCAAAGCCTTGATCTTCAATCATATTTTGAGATTTTACTCTAGATTTCTATAGTTTTATTGGATAATCTTGAAAGTTCTTGTTGACTCATACTTTATAGTCAGTTTCCTTCTTAAGTCTTTCTCGTGCATTCTTTAAAATAGGACAATTCATATCAATAGCCTTATGTTCCGTGTTTTGCTCGTCTTTCTTGGCTCTTATGCAATTTATACACTTTACTTCGACATTTTTACAATGAAATTCACTGTGTCCTACTACTGCACATTTACCACATATATTTTTCTTCCCTGCGCCATTTTTACGTATGTCCATATATAAAGTACTTATTACATCTCATCGGTGAGATTAATTCTCTGGTATTATGTACTCTCCATTTGCAATATATTTTCGATCTTTGCTCTAGTTTTTGTCCCATATTTGTGGGCCTTCTTCCATTATTACATTATTTACATTGTTTTTGGGTATTGTCTTAAATAAAATTTTACATTCCTTGTTATATTCTTTTTTCGGTATTTCCGTGAAATTCTGATAATATACTTCCTCCTTAAATTCATCATCATTTTTCTCCTTATCTACATAAAAAAAATTACTTTGGGCCTTTGTTTTCCTTCCTTATTACCTTCATGCTGAGCTGTTTAACTCTAATTTCTTCTTCCATCTTTCTTGCTTGGCTTTCATTTGGCAATTCCATTCCTAGTAAATTGTTTCTCACTTTCCGTATATTATTAATTTGTACATTTTTTCTTTAGGTCTTACATTTCTCATTAATTCGTTCTGTGTAGTTTCACTACTGTTACCATTACGAGCTATACCTGGTTCAATAATTATTACAACAGGCTTTTCTTTTCCTATTCCTAACTCATTCAATTCTTATTTATCTCTCATCATTCTTTCTTCCATCTCATCTTTGCGTATCCTATTTCCTTATTATATTTATTACTTCTCTCTTTTGTTGTTTTTCTATTTCTCTGTCTTCTCATCTTCTCTTCTTTCCTTCTCTGTTCAGTTCTTCCCACATAAGTATGTAATACAGCCACAACAGCCATACTTTTGATCTTTTGACGTGGCACTCTTAGCCATTAACAGACATTCCGCGCCCCGACCGCACAGCCGGCGGGGGGAGAGGGATCACACCCTCTCAACGCAGACATGATCAGTGCTCACTTAAGTTGACCAGAACTGGAACCCTATTCTGATTCATAAGCTCACCCGAGCATGTCCTACCACAAGGCCTGAGATCCTCGTACTCAGATTACCAAACGTGTGGTCTAGCCGGAGTACTATCCGAACACCCAACGTCATCACAGGACGCCACCGGAGCAGATGCCCGCTCACCGCCTGGCTCTTCAACAAGAGGTTGAATCTCTCCGAGCCTCCTCCAAGCATCCAGAGTTAACCACTGCCAGCACAAGTCCAAGCTCTAGTGATCGATACATCGGGGAGAACCTCTAATGGGGCAAACCCGATAAGCCCAGGCTCCCACTTATTTTCAATGACACCCGTGGGTTTTCAATGCTCGATCGCCACACAGAACTACCCCCGGGAGGGAGGTGCAGAAGGGCTCTGAAATGTTGTCTTCGTCATTTTCCGAAGAATCTGAAGTCCCAACGGAACGCCCATTTATCATCACCGCCTGCCAAACTCACCAAAGCCAACCCCAGAGCAGTCGCCAGGCTATCATCGAGCACGACCTTTACCATACATTAGAATTTCTTCATTCAGGAAATTGCTGTCTTGGGCCCCAACGGCCTGAATTCCAAGGTTGACGTCTTCTTGGAAGTAGTCCCAATTTACTATCGCCCACTCCTCACTTCCTAGGTAGATATGGTGTTGTCCTCAATTAAGGATTCAGTGCTGTTTCTGCAGCCAAGGTTGTGGTAGTATAATCCCTATATGTGCCGCTCCAAGGAAGTTTACTTGGGTGGTTTTATTGGCGATATCGAGGTCCAGGAAGATCATCCCATCGACGTGCAGTAGCTTGCCTGGTTGTGCCATTCTAACTTGTTTTTCTCCGGGTCGTATACATGTGCACTGGTTATCTGTAAGTAGGTGACGTGGGCGAGGTTACCCAGGGCTGGTTGGATGTTATATTCCCCGGTGCCATAACTCAGTGGTGAGCTAATGATGAGGGTCGTCCGGCCGACGGCCCATGGGGACCCTGGTAATCCTCTGTCAGTTTGTTGATGGGTATCACTTATTTACGATTGAACTTTTTATATATGATGGCGAGACTGTAGACCGTTTCGTACGCCTGCAATATGCTAACAAAATGTGGGTGATGCTACAAAGGTTGCCTTACAGTGGATTGTCACTGATTTCGATTGGTTGAGCGGTTTATTCACTGTCCTTGCTACAGTTGAATAATGTTTGAATGATACATGATAATGGACCCAGCACTTAAGTGGTGAAAAACACGTGGTCTTATATTGAGGCGCAATTGGGTAAAACTCTCCAGTGAGAGTGCGGTTGGCTCTCCCCTCAGTACATTAAAGATAATACAAATGTTCCGGTGACTAAAATATTGCTACTAGCTTACCCGGCCACATTTTGCTGTGGCATAAAATATTTTGGTCTTCTTCATTTCTGTGAAATTAATTGAAAGAAGTATATGTATTTTTAAAATATTTATTATTGAAGTAGCTACTTGTTCGTATACAATGTTTTTAGTTTTACCATCTTCTGGGCGTATGAATAAGTTGGAAGGTTCAAACAGACAGCTGTCAACAAAGGCGTTCCTGATGCGAAAGTATTGTAAAAATGAGCTTTTTGCAGATTTTAGTACCTTTGCAGGTAATAAAGTTAAAAACGAAAGGTGCACAAACACTCGTGGGAACGAAAGGAAGGTTTGTAAAAAAAAACAGAATGGAAATTGGTCAATTTTTTTTGGGAGTTATACGCGTCCAAACAAACGGACACAATATATATATATATATATAAATAACTATTGTAGTTGAATGATTGCAGCCTATATATGGGTAATGAGGGTGCTCGCGGAGCAGGCGACCAATGCCGCCGGTCTTATCTGGGTGCTGAAACGAACTGGGGCGAGTCATGTATGCTGGCGTCACAAGTGACGACTGTCAGAGTGGGCACAAGGAAATCGTGGACTCGTGGTTCACGTCACAGGTCATTCATAAAGCTGCCAGTTGCTGCGGAGTCTGGTGGCACAGCTGCGATTCTATTATTGACAGTGTTCTCTTTAGGTGGGGCATCTGAGGGATATAATTCATGCATTAGGGTTTGGATGTTGATAATGGGCAGGTTGCTACTGGTGTTGGTTGCCCAATTCTCACCCCGGTTCGCTCGTTTCTCACATGCGCTGGTCAATCCTTACTGTGGCAATATGGCGGTGGGGGCTCGGAGTTAACGTGTGTTCCCTCTGTCTGTTTCGTCTAGCGTCCAGGCTGTTTAGTCGGGCAGTCCTTTTTGAAGTGTCACCTGGGACAATACCAGCAGTAGGGAAGTGTTGGCGGGGGGATAGCCGGGGGGTCACTTCTCCCTTCTACCTTTTTCGTCTCCTTTATTTTCACTGACTTAGGACACTCCATGGCCGCCTGAGATTTGTTATTCCGTAGCTTTCTCAACTAATTCTTCCACAGACTGTAGGCGGGGTATTTGGAGTAGATTTCACAAATTTGGTAAAAGTATTCAGGTTATCGCCATTACACAACTTCCTTCATTCCCTTCGGGGAAAATACGGCGGTATATTTGTATCTTTCACCTGATTAATTTCTTGTCCTCCTCATATACTGTTTGGCAACTATGGAATTTGGTAGTCAACTGTGGCAACACTTCTTCTCCGGAGAATTCGGTGGCTAGTCGGCTACACAGGTGGTCCCATTCGGTAATAAATTCACGGTAGCGACACCGCCATTCTAAGGCTTTCCCGGCCATGCTTTCGAACTTTGGGTACCCATTGTTTAGTAGGAATTCCTAGGCGCGGAATTCCTGCGTGAAGTTATCGGAGTCTTCTTGAGCTCGCCCTGCAAATTCCGGAATCTGTGGACCGTCGGGGTTGTGTATAGACGCAAATCTTTGGGCTCCTGATTTACCAGGTCAATATTCACTGGCCCTACAACACACCTTGAACCGACATACTAGCCCTGGCCTAGTGCCACCTGCGCCATGGTACTGGTCACCAGGGATGCTGCCGATGGCGAGTCGCTAGAGACACCTGTGGGAAAGAGCTCCCCACAGGACAGCTCTCTTGATGGCTTCGCCGCAGCGCCCTCAGCAGGAACAACAGCAGGGGACATCATACTGGAGGATGTCGGTCAAAGCGATGGGGGGAGTGCAATGGAGTTTCACAGCCCTTCATCGGGGCCCTCTCCTTCCCCCTCGACAATCAGAGGAAGGGGGGTCTACGCCCTCTTCACCGCACCAAGCGGCCACGTCGCCTGATCCGTCCAGCATGCATGTCACACCCCACCCCTACATGCATGTCAAGGTACATCAGCCTCGCTAGAGTCAGCACCCATACCCCTCAGCAGCAGCCGGAGTCAGTTCACAGAGGCGCGGGCCTTATGTACTGAGGCCATGACACAAGCCGAAGTCACCCACTGCCTGTTGCGCCTAGCGGCGTGATGGGGTACATGGGGGAAATGCACAGTCAAGTGGGCACCAGAGGAGGGGCTGTTTGTTGTGAACCATGCATCCACGAGTTCCTTGTGCCCACTCTGACTGCCGCAGTCACAACAACTACACCAGCTACAATGGGCCGCATCAACTACATTAGGCAAAGAGTGCGTAGTGCGGGTTGACAAGAACGGACCTTGCACCTTCTTGCCGACAAGGATTATTCAACTCAAAGAGACCGCCCTACTCATGTATTACAAGAGGTAACTCTTTTAATGATTGGGTAGGCAATCTGAAACGGTGTTTCACCCCAAAGCCACAGCCGTTGGGCACACTGGCAATTGGTCGTTGCGTCCCAGCAGTTCGCGCAGCTAAATACAAAGCAATACACCACTGGGTGATGTTAACTGGCTGGTAGGCTAGAGCTGAAGAGATAAGTGCCCCAAAATATCATCCAGTAGTGTACAGAATTTTTACGAACATATTGAACACAGTCACCGCATTCACGGCTACAGACAGGGGTGTTTTTCATTGTATAAATGGCAATCGAGCATGGAATTCCACACCCTTTGCCCAGTGAACTCGTCCATCCCTTCAGGAGACAGCCACCTGGCAACTCTGTACCCAGTGCAATTCAAATGCATCATCGGAAGTGAGATGCGAACACTTTTATGAGATAACGCAATAACTTATTAGGATGTATTTATATAAGAGTAATTATGTTTTTGAAAAATGGAGATTACCTTTAAAGGTCTCCAGCATTATAACAAATCATTTAGTGCTGTGACATCCCCATCAACTTAAACATTAACAGACATTTGTAAATAAATGGGGATGTCACCAATGTCTTAAATTTAATTCATACAATTTTTCATAATTATAATCACATCACAGAATGCTCATGTTTTATTTAATCGTTCGGCCATATGTTGTCGGTTCTCGTCACTTGTGACGCCAACGGACATGACTTGCCCAGTTCGTCTTAGCACCCGGACAAGACCGGCAGCGTTGGTTGCGTGCTGTGCGAGTCCCATTAATACCCGCAGATATATATATATATATAGTGATAATGACAGAACCCTCATAACCGTATGGCCCTCCGGGATTACTTTTTCTCAAGTTTCTTTCATTTAATTTATATTTTTAAACCTCGTAAATTTAAATCCATATTATACGGATATAATTTCATCACTGCCAAGGTCACGTATTTCAAAAGTTTCTGAATGAAATGAAATCATTACTTTCAACATTTAAAAATCTGTTAAAATTATAAATGTTAAGTAAAATGAATAAAATAAAATCATTACACTTAACATTTTAAAATCTGTTAAATTATAAAAGTCAAGCAAAATGAAACATTCAACATTTTAAATAAATTATAATTGTCTTCTCAAACTGGCTGAGGAATCTCCACAGGAGGGAATAGTGACAATTAGCCTGGTATATTCAGAATCCGCGGGGAGTCACGGGGAGACTGTCAATCAGACCCATGCTCCCTCCCGTTTAAAATATCAATAAAATCTATTATCAAGAATACAGAGATCTTAACAAACTATAAAACATTAAAACACCCATAAATTTCCATGACAGAAAAAAGTTATATCTTACTATCAAATAACATAAACTCATTAAGTCCAAATATTATTAAGATAATTAAAATATATTAAAATAAACCAGTATTTCTTAAACCCATAATACTCTTAACATCCCATTTTAAAGACCTTATGTCATATCTATTCTAGTGCCCAATCCTCAAAACAACATTTTCACCCTTCTGCGCCAGCCTTACCTATAAGCGTGGCACTGCCAGGGCCCTTGTCTAGTTTCCTAGATACCCCACTGGCCTCGCCTGGCACAGCCATTGGTTAATTGCCTTGCTCCCCATTTATTCCCCTAATTGTAATAAAACTAGTTCAAAGCCTTGATCTTCAATCATATTTTGAGATTTTACTCTAGATTTCTATAGTTTTATTGGATAATCTTGAAAGTTCTTGTTGACTCATACTTTATAGTCAGTTTCCTTCTTAAGTCTTTCTCGTGCATTCTTTAAAATAGGACAATTCATATCAATAGCCTTATGTTCCGTGTTTTGCTCGTCTTTCTTGGCTCTTATGCAATTTATACACTTTACTTCGACATTTTTACAATGAAATTCACTGTGTCCTACTACTGCACATTTACCACATATATTTTTCTTCCCTGCGCCATTTTTACGTATGTCCATATATAAAGTACTTATTACATCTCATCGGTGAGATTAATTCTCTGGTATTATGTACTCTCCATTTGCAATATATTTTCGATCTTTGCTCTAGTTTTTGTCCCATATTTGTGGGCCTACTTCCATTATTACATTATTTACATTGTTTTTGGGTATTGTCTTAAATAAAATTTTACATTCCTTGTTATATTCTTTTTTCGGTATTTCCGTGAAATTCTGATAATATACTTCCTCCTTAAATTCATCATCATTTTTCTCCTTATCTACATAAAAAAAATTACTTTGGGCCTTTGTTTTCCTTCCTTATTACCTTCATGCTGAGCTGTTTAACTCTAATTTCTTCTTCCATCTTTCTTGCTTGGCTTTCATTTGGCAATTCCATTCCTAGTAAATTGTTTCTCACTTTCCGTATATTTTTAATTTGTACATTTTTTCTTTAGGTCTTACATTTCTCATTAATTCGTTCTGTGTAGTTTCACTACTGTTACCATTACGAGCTATACCTGGTTCAATAATTATTACAACAGGCTTTTCTTTTCCTATTCCTAACTCATTCAATTCTTATTTATCTCTCATCATTCTTTCTTCCATCTCATCTTTGCGTATCCTATTTCCTTATTATATTTATTACTTCTCTCTTTTGTTGTTTTTCTATTTCTCTGTTTTCTCATCTTCTCTTCTTTCCTTCTCTGTTCAGTTCTTCCCACATAAGTATGTAATACAGCCACAACAGCCATACTTTTGATCTTTTGACGTGGCACTCTTAGCCATTAACAGACATTCCGCGCCCCGACCGCACAGCCGGCGGGGGGAGAGGGATCACACCCTCTCAACGCAGACATGATCAGTGCTCACTTAAGTTGACCAGAACTGGAACCCTATTCTGATTCATAAGCTCACCCGAGCATGTCCTACCACAAGGCCTGAGATCCTCGTACTCAGATTACCAAACGTGTGGTCTAGCCGGAGTACTATCCGAACACCCAACGTCATCACAGGACGCCACCGGAGCAGATGCCCGCTCACCGCCTGGCTCTTCAACAAGAGGGGGAATCTCTCCGAGCCTCCTCCAAGCATCCAGAGTTAACCACTGCCAGCACGAGTCCAAGCTCTAGTGATCGATACATCGGGGAGAACCTCTTATGGGGCAAACCCGATAAGCCCAGGCTCCCACTTATTTTCAATGGCACCCGTGGGTTTTCAATGCTCGATCGCCACGCTGAACTACCCCCGGGAGGGAGGTGCAGAAGGGCTCTGAAATGTTGTCTTCGTCATTTTCCGAAGCATCTGAAGTCCCAACGGAACGCCCATTTATCATCACCGCCTGCCAAACTCACCAAAGCCAACCCCAGAGCAGTCGCCAGGCTGTCATCGAGCACGACCTTTACCATACATTAGAATTTCTTCATTCAGGAAATTGCTGTCTTGGGCCCCAACGGCCTGAATTCCAAGGTTGACGTCTTCTTGGAAGTAGTCCCAATTTACTATCGCCCACTCCTCACTTCCTAGGTAGATATGGTGTTGTCCTCAATTAAGGATTCAGTGCTGTTTCTGCAGCCAAGGTTGTGGTAGTATAATCCCTATATGTGCCGCTCCAAGGAAGTTTACTTGGGTGGTTTTATTGGCGATATCGAGGTCCAGGAAGATCATCCCATCGACGTGCAGTAGCTTGCCTGGTTGTGCCATTCTAACTTGTTTTTCTCCGGGTCGTATACATGTGCACTGGTTATCTGTAAGTAGGTGACGTGGGCGAGGTTACCCAGGGCTGGTTGGATGTTATATTCCCCGGTGCCATAACTCAGTGGTGAGCTAATGATGAGGGTCGTCCGGCCGACGGCCCATGGGGACCCTGGTAATCCTCTGTCAGTTTGTTGATGGGTATCACTTATTTACGATTGAACTTTTTATATATGATGGCGAGACTGTAGACCGTTTCGTACGCCTGCAATATGCTAACAAAATGTGGGTGATGCTACAAAGGTTGCCTTACAGTGGATTGTCACTGATTTCGATTGGTTGAGCGGTTTATTCACTGTCCTTGCTACAGTTGAATAATGTTTGAATGATACATGATAATGGACCCAGCACTTAAGTGGTGAAAAACACGTGGTCTTATATTGAGGCGCAATTGGGTAAAACTCTCCAGTGAGAGTGCGGTTGGCTCTCCCCTCAGTACATTAAAGATAATACAAATGTTCCGGTGACTAAAATATTGCTACTAGCTTACCCGGCCACATTTTGCTGTGGCATAAAATATTTTGGTCTTCTTCATTTCTGTGAAATTAATTGAAAGAAGTATATGTATTTTTAAAATATTTATTATTGAAGTAGCTACTTGTTCGTATACAATGTTTTTAGTTTTACCATCTTCTGGGCGTATGAATAAGTTGGAAGGTTCAAACAGACAGCTGTCAACAAAGGCGTTCCTGATGCGAAAGTATTGTAAAAATGAGCTTTTTGCAGATTTTAGTACCTTTGCAGGTAATAAAGTTAAAAACGAAAGGTGCACAAACACTCGTGGGAACGAAAGGAAGGTTTGTAAAAAAAAACAGAATGGAAATTGGTCAATTTTTTTTGGGAGTTATACGCGTCCAAACAAACGGACACAATATATATATATATATATAAATAACTATTGTAGTTGAATGATTGCAGCCTATATATGGGTAATGAGGGTGCTCGCGGAGCAGGCGACCAATGCCGCCGGTCTTATCTGGGTGCTGAAACGAACTGGGGCGAGTCATGTATGCTGGCGTCACAAGTGACGACTGTCAGAGTGGGCACAAGGAAATCGTGGACTCGTGGTTCACGTCACAGGTCATTCATAAAGCTGCCAGTTGCTGCGGAGTCTGGTGGCACAGCTGCGATTCTATTATTGACAGTGTTCTCTTTAGGTGGGGCATCTGAGGGATATAATTCATGCATTAGGGTTTGGATGTTGATAATGGGCAGGTTGCTACTGGTGTTGGTTGCCCAATTCTCACCCCGGTTCGCTCGTTTCTCACATGCGCTGGTCAATCCTTACTGTGGCAATATGGCGGTGGGGGCTCGGAGTTAACGTGTGTTCCCTCTGTCTGTTTCGTCTAGCGTCCAGGCTGTTTAGTCGGGCAGTCCTTTTTGAAGTGTCACCTGGGACAATACCAGCAGTAGGGAAGTGTTGGCGGGGGGATAGCCGGGGGGTCACTTCTCCCTTCTACCTTTTTCGTCTCCTTTATTTTCACTGACTTAGGACACTCCATGGCCGCCTGAGATTTGTTATTCCGTAGCTTTCTCAACTAATTCTTCCACAGACTGTAGGCGGGGTATTTGGAGTAGATTTCACAAATTTGGTAAAAGTATTCAGGTTATCGCCATTACACAACTTCCTTCATTCCCTTCGGGGAAAATACGGCGGTATATTTGTATCTTTCACCTGATTAATTTCTTGTCCTCCTCATATACTGTTTGGCAACTATGGAATTTGGTAGTCAACTGTGGCAACACTTCTTCTCCGGAGAATTCGGTGGCTAGTCGGCTACACAGGTGGTCCCATTCGGTAATAAATTCACGGTAGCGACACCGCCATTCTAAGGCTTTCCCGGCCATGCTTTCGAACTTTGGGTACCCATTGTATAGTAGGAATTCCTAGGCGTGGAATTCCTGCGTGAAGTTATCGGAGTCTTCTTGAGCTCGCCCTGCAAATTCCGGAATCTGTGGACCGTCGGGGTTGTGTATAGACGCAAATCTTTGGGCTCCTGATTTACCAGGTCAATATTCACTGGCCCTACAACACACCTTGAACCGACATACTAGCCCTGGCCTAGTGCCCCTCGCGTCGGGCCATTCTATATATGTATTGTGGAACGTCTGCATACAAGTTATCCAACTGATGTTATGAAATACCGCGACCTTGACAGCTGACCAGTCGCAGTGGGTAGCTTGTTGCTGATAGCAGCACTTGCATCGGAACTCTAGCCCGTCAGTGTAACATGGTTCATTGTCTCAATCTAGACAGGTATAATGAAACATGCCTTGCGCTTTTTTTGACTCATTGGCTAGTCTGGGATTTTCGCCTTGGGCAGTCGTTGTCTCTTCAGTCTCTGATATCTTAATTTGCATGGAGTGGGCGCCACGGGGTGTTTAATGGCCTTCCCGAAGCCCGGTGAACGTCACTAGGTTTCACACTGTTCCCTTTAATCTCAGGATCGTTCTGACTAGTTAGCCTAGCCGTTGCCCTACGTTGGGTGCCACGAAAAGTTCCCTCCTATTGACGATTCACTGCTAGGTAACTTTAATGCATCATCATCCCTAGGGGCTTTTATTTGTGCTCAGTCAGGAAGCACACTCTGGACTGGCTTTAACAAGGCGACTTATTGAGGATCTGCCGCTCTCCTCTCACTGCACCCTTATATATTCTCTGTCTAATATAACTTAGCAAGAACATGACAGTCAATGAGTGGCAAATCACGTATAGGAAACAAACAATGTGCCATTTACAAAATCTTTTATCAGTTGATGCACAAACAAATGGAAATTAATATTACGTTGGCTATTCTGAGAGCACTTCTTATGTACATCATACAAGCAGAAACTATGCTGATAAGAAAGAGGTCCTAGATTAATTAATATATTTTCTTCTACATGGTCACAAAACAGCTGTTATTAGAGTTACAAACTAAACTTCGTGCTTAACTAGTAATGTAGAGGTGTTCAAAATAAAATGCAAATTAAAATGGCACGTATTTAAATGAAACACCACTTCAAACATTGGGAGTTCTTTTTACGCCCTATCCCCGCTCACCCAGTCATCAATACATCCTTGATATTAATTCCAAAAGTCTACAGGAATACCGCAGGGTATTGTTGGATTATTTTTCAAATAATTTGACGAAATATACCTGAAACTCTTGTCCTTTCAAGCCAGCAATAGGAGAAAACTTAACTTTTAAAAATACAGGATCAAGTGGCAGGCCAACATGCTATCTAGTTATTAACACGCTCNAATAGGAGAAAACTTAACTTTTAAAAATACAGGATCAAGTGGCAGGCCAACATGCTATCTAGTTATTAACACGCTCGGCTCACAACACGATGCCACACCAGCTGTTAGACATCTCCCGAAACACTACCAGCCAGAAAAAATNTTAACACGCTCGGCTCACAACACGATGCCACACCAGCTGTTAGACATCTCCCGAAACACTACCAGCCAGAAAAAATAGCTTTGTTGTGTAAAATAAATTTAGAAATGGATACCTATTGTTTTATTTTTCGGAAGCTCTGTATAATTTTAAAGTAAAACATGTTTTTTTTTCTGTACAGCGATTTTGATTACTAGTAATTTCTTTTGTGCGGGAATTGTAACGCTTATGACCATTACACACCATGTTCTTCTCTTCCAGCAAACCCATCTCGTTGTTACTATACTGTATTAATAAAATGAAGAAAGTGTGATGCGCATGGGTAGTTTTTAAGCAATTTTTACGCTATTCCACTACACACATTCCCAACTCGAATTGTTTAGTCTCAGTGATAACAGAATACCTGCATTGCTTTTATCTCCAGTCTTAACACTTAAAGTGCAGTTAGTACTACAATTACCATCTCGCAAATGTTAACCCAAAATTCACTTTTTTATAAATTAGAAAAAAAAAAAGTGTTAACAAATATTTAATTTTTTGCAAGGTTTTATATTTTTAACTTTTATAACCTACGATTTTTTTTTAGACAGGCGTAAGTGGATACATTCCTTAAATTATGTTTGGCACCACAGTGACAAGTGGATTAGCTGACAGCGTGTTGATAAAATGTACAGCCGCCACTTGACTCTCCAGCTGATGGCAAAAGGATACATAATCGAAAAGTAAACATTGGTGCTACTTTCATCAAACTGTCAAAATTTTGACAAAAAAAAATGTAGGCCATGTTGGCCGTCTACTGGGCACAGAGTTGAGTTGTGCTAGGCGAGGCCTCTGGGTAACTGGGGTAAGGGCGTTTGCAGGTTTACCTTTGGAACTCCTTACCCGGGGTTGTCGTTGGCTCTGGACCTGGAGAGATGTCCACAACTATGGTCATGGCACCAGGTGAATCTTACAGGGATGCAACCTAACCCACCCCGGAGAGCTAGTTTGCTCGCAGAACAAGCCAGACAACAATACAAACTGACAAGTAAAAACCACGAAACTGTCCAGCAGGTGCATGAACAACGGTACATTTTCACGTGGCTTCCAACCACCCAGTGCCAGACAATGGAATTGCTGCACTGCGAATATGTATATGTGCGTGAACACCTGGAATCTACTAGCAGTAAAAACTTTTGTGCGGGTTTAGCTGTGAAATAGAGCGGCCTCTATCATAACATAGTAAGGCACGAGGAAGAAGCAAACTTGAGCCTGCACAGGCAGGACAAACGAACAGCGGTGACACAAGACACGTCAGCCAAACACTCGACACCCAGTTCCTAATAGGGATTGGGGTGGGGAGAACGACACCCTTGCCAATTTGGCCAACTTTATACAACAACCGGCATCAGTACCATCAACGCTCTTCACTCCATCGACACCTGGCATCCCCATGCCCAAGGAATTAGCTGAGAACATAGAGGATGTGCGAGGCTGCGCGGCTCTGGCTCCGTTACCATCCTCCAGTGTGGTACAGCCTGAGTTCACCAGCGTTCCATAGCCCCTACACCTACTCTCACCTAGCAACTCTCGACCACATAGACGCCTGGCGCCCAGCAAGGAGTCGCACTCTTGAGGCCATCTGAGGGTTATTCTTCAAAACCTCTGTCGCCACCCAGCGCGGTGTTCTCATCGCCCCTCATCATGCAGCAGACATCACCCTGCCCCCTCATGACTGCAACTCATCCGTCGTCCCAATAGGGAAACCGTGTCGGCCATCGAGGAGGTCTGGAGTGATTTGCCAGTTGGAATGGCAACACTGTTGCGGTTCACCAGCACAGCAATTACACAATGCCATCCCCTACCTGCACCGATGCCCGGCATCCATATGCCCAATATGATACTGGGTGCAGGGGGCAGGGAGGAGTGATTGCCCCGTTCCAGCACCAGTTGACACGTAGCCATCAGCTGCATGTGGTGTCGAAAGGGCTCCCGTATAGGAGGGCGTTTGACACAATCCGCAGCTTCCCCATGAGCTCTCGTCGACCCTCGCGCACCATCTACCAGCCAAGGTATGAACGCTAGGTTCAGAGGCAGTAACTTCTCCACCATGCACCACTCCTATGAGTGAAGGGCATATGGGCAGGTACAATGGACTACCACCCAAGGAAGCGCAGACGACCAATTCCCTAGCTATGAGAGCAGCCAGTCGGGGCTAGGCCACCCAGACTCGGTCCTATTGCTCCAACCGGCAAAGATAACGCAGTGACTGGAGTGTGTTGGCTGATCTGGATGTCTTAGCCGCTTCGTGGATTGTGTTACTAGCTGTAGGGGCTCAGCCATATGTACGCACCAGGTACCTTTGCTTACCCGGTACACAGTATGAGTGTGAGTGACCGTCTAATGTGTACGTATTGCGACGTACAAGCACACGGTTAAGGGAGTCTGCAGTCCTACACTAGTTTCAGCAGAGGTTTGAAGATGCGGTCTCCTGCTTCTCCTTAGTAGGTTTAACATCTACAGGGATGGAAAGTACAATCACCATAGAAAAAGTACCAGGGGTTAGGTAAGATCACATTTTTATTCCCCAGAGGAATCGACATGGTGGCCCGTACTAACTCCTAGCTATCAATGAACTATAACAGAAGTAAACTACGGTAATCCAGGTGAAGGGGACCTGGGGCTAAACTAAACAGGAGCAGATATGACTAGATAGATATAACAACTGACCGTAACTAATTCTGTACTGTTTTGTCCAGAAGGGACTTGGGGTTCACTGCCAAAGTGGCAATGAGTGTAAGGGAGGTCGAAGACGACTTCTTCAGGGGTCACTGGACGAAGATTCGAAAGACTTCTAGAAGGCTGTTGGTCTCTCATTAGGAAAACGGTAAGCAGAGGGTTCAAGCACACGAGGTGGCGAAGAGGGGTGATGTGACTTCACGTGAAGATGAGGCAAAGTTGTATTTAGTAATTATGTCAGTGCGTGTCACACGTCAGTATGATTTAAGTGCGACATAGTGATGAAATCAACAACAGGTTATTTTGGATGTGGTAAATTACGTAAATAGGAAACTAAATGCAGGGCAGTGAGACACAAGCAAAAACAATGTGTGTTGAAAATTTATTTTGTGTTATCTATTAGTATTAGGTACTTGTGCGTGTGTACATAATGTACTGTAAACCAACTTCGTATTTACATGGTGAGTACAGTTGTTACTTATACTTTTTTTTTAATACTTCGTTGTTTAATGATCGGAGCATGTAATTTTCGGCGATGCTACAGACATTTTTGTTTGATCTGTACGGTAAAAATTAAATTTCGAGTTCGGAAAAAACAGATTGTTTTAGCATTATTTACATAGGAATTTGTTGGGATCAACGAAAATAACTGTGGACACCGACTTTCGATTTATCGTGTTTGATGGATTGAGTTTCCACTGTACATATTTAATTCTCTCCAGCATAAAAACTAATTTTAATTGTATTATATACAAATTTAATTAAAAATGTACACATCTTAAGAATGAAATGATACCCCAGAAGTATAAATGACCTCTCGTCGCTGGAGAAAAAAATGTTTAAACAGTGTGAGACATAAGTCCTAGTGTGCGCTGCATTTATTTTCAGTAACTTCTCGCAAGAAAACCAGAGGATTGATAAAAAAAATATACAAATATTTTTTAATATGCAGACTTTTAAAAATATAATGATGTCGCAAAACTAGAGGATCATTCAAAAATACATAAATCTTATTTTAATAGGCATATTTTTTAGAATAAATTGATTTCTCAGAAGTATAAATACGTCCCGTCAACAAAAAAAAAAAGCGAGTGCCATGTACTTTTTAGCGAGCTCTAATCAGATTCATGAACGCGACTTACTGTAATTTTCAGCGTGCATTAACACACTTTCAGTGTCTTATTGTGTGAAAACAAGAAGCGTTATCAAATATTATTTTAATTCAATCCTACATTAATTTGCACAATATATTTAAAACGTGAATCGTTTTAAGCCTGTGCAAGATAAAAAAATTACTTTTAATAGGAAGTGATATACTTTTGCGATACAGTAATGGAATAAGCAACTGTGCTGCCATCTGTTGGCCAGCATGAGTGGCTTGCTTCGGAAGCCACGCCCCATGAAATTACTTGTTTTTAATGCGTAAAATACAAATACACACTAATTCTCAATTTTTATATTTCACGTGCGCTCTATATATTTTGAAAGTAGCATATTTACATGTACAGTGATTCTGCATGTAATTTTGTGCATTCTCTCCCACTCCAGCTACAAAGGAGAAAATAAATATTATTTATTAAAACTGCTAATTGTTTTGCGATGGAATCATTCTTGCAACGAATAATATTTATGTTGATGTGATATATCGTCATCCAGGCGCACTCAGTACTGCGAATCATTGATAAATAACCTCGTTGCATGTACCAACTGGAAACTACCAGATCACTCCTTTTTTATGAGCTGACACCACTTTAAATCGCAAAATCCTTTATTAAGAATGAAAATGTGCTAACAATTTCCCTGAATTCCTAATACAGTGGAACTGCGTTATAACGAGTATGGCCTATAGCGAAACAAACATTTGTAAACTCATATTTTTAAAATGTTTATAAACACATTGTATCGCAAATGACATTCACCCACTTGCCATGCCCGAGCCAGTCTTTGTTAGTCTGTGTCGCATGGCTACACTCGCATCGGAGGAGCAAGAGAAGAGGTGCGTGCAGGTGTTGTGAGGGATACGGAAGATGGTATGATAGGGGAGAGGTATGAATGGAAGTAGAGCTAGTCGAGGTCATGAAATGGGGGGTACACTGGATAAAGTATTGGAGGGAGCAGAGGGGAATGGTAGATACTAGCAGCCTACCGTTCCTTTTATGTCGTGGGGGTAGGAAGAGACTACTGCTTGCAAGGTCATCGTCGCTTCGCCACGTGTAAGGGGAAAACCATGATTACGTCTAACAGTTGCTAGACAATGCTACATTGTTTACGATACCGTATTTACTCGTGTACATGTTGCACCATGGTTTTTGCAACAAGTACCAGGAATAAATTTTTTTAAAAATAAAATTGCACCAACAACTTTTGNGTTTTTGCAACAAGTACCAGGAATAAATTTTTTTAAAAATAAAATTGCACCAACAACTTTTGGCACCTATTAGTATGTAACAAATTATTCTTCTTTTACATTAATGTGTGGTGAATGTTTGGAAAATAATTAAATAACTCGTGGCACTGAAAGCCAAAACTTTGCGGCGTGCTGTAAGATAACGGTATCCTGTAGTCGTTAAAAGAACGTCAACAACTGTGGTGTGCGGTCGGCTTAGTTTTTTTTTTGCAGTGCTGGATGTCGCCCCTCAAAAAAAGTCGTGTCGCCTCTTCCCTTCCTCTCACCTTAAAGAGGTTGGTTATCCTCTGCTTTACTCAGAAACAAAGAAGGTTTGGAGGAATTTATCGATCGGCAACTTGAATGTGAAAGGGAGTGGAGGGGAAACGTAAACATGTGGAAGCTCTGCTTTGAGGCGAGACAGGATGAAACGAGGTAGGTGAAAGAGAGAGACAAGCAGTGAAGTAGCACGCTGATTGGTAGGCAATTAACTCCCTCCCGCAGCCCGAAAATTTGGGGGAGAAGAAGACTGGAAGAGGAAGCAACATCGCGTCTGCTGGTCGTTACATAATGCCGCTGTCAGACTTAGATTTCTTTGTACTAACTTGTCACTGCATACATGTAGTTTACGGGATTCTTTAAACAAAGGATCTACAAGAGCAAATACAATTTAAAAAAATTACAGGCCACGGTAAATTTTGTTATAATGATAACTTGCTATAGCAATAATTTATTTTGCCATTGTCTACTATTGCTGTAACGCAGTTACACTGTACTTTCAATATCACATGCTGCAACGTCCAAACTACTGATGCATGAAACCACAATTAAGGTCTGCCTCATGTACGTTGGCGAGATTTTGAAAGTTCGACTACGCCAAATTTTTACTTTTCGTTTATGTATCCTTTCGCCATCAGCTGGTGCGTCAAGTGGAGGCTGTATATTATATCAACATGCTGTCAGCTAATCCACATGCCATTGTACTGTAATGCTAAACTAATTTGAAGGTATTTTAGACTGATATCTGTCTAAAAAATTTGTAGGTTATAAAAGTAAAAATATACAACCTTGCAAAAAATTTAATATTTACAAACTCTTTTTTAATTTATCCGAGACAGCGAATTTGGGTTAACATTTGCAAGACGGTAATTGTACTTCTTATCACACTTTGGACGTTACAGCTAATACATTAAGAATTGAAACAAAAATAATTTTGGGGACTTGCTTGATAACGCACTTTCATTCGCCAACTCACCGACTTCGAAAACAGGCGGCAGAACAACATGGCGTGTATGGACGTAGACCTAATGATTACCGGCCCAAAGGAAATTACCAGTAAACAAAATTGCTGTACATGTTACTTTAAAAATTATACAGAGCTCGCTGGAAAATAAAACCATTGGTATATGTTCGTAAATTTGTTATTTTACACAAAAAATCTAAATTTTCTGGCTGGTTAGTGCTTTGGGAGAGAGAGATAGTGCGCATAGCATGGCGCTACGCTTTTGTGAGACGAATTAGTTTCTCTGAGTTGAATGCATTTCTCAACAGATGGCAGCACTTGTCCTGCCTCCTGATCCTGTCTTTTTAAAAGTTGTCTTTTACCCTATTACTGGCCTGAAACAACACGAGTTTAAAGTAAATTTAGTCAAATTATTTGAAAAAATAATTGGAACAATATCTTGCGATATTTCTGGAGGCTTTTGGAATTAATATCAAGCGTGTACGGAAAGCATGGATGGAGAGTGGGGATATGATGTGAAAAGATCATCCAAGGTTTAAAGTTGTTTCATTTTAAGTAGATCGTTTTAATGTGCATTTCATTTTGAACACCTATATATTTCTACTTTAGCACAAAGTTTAGTTTGTAACACTAAAAACCGCTGTTTTATGACCACGTAAAATAAAATGTATTAATTAATACAAGAACTCTTTCTTACGCACACATTCTCTGCTTGTCTGATGTGTGTTGTTAGTGCACTTAGAATAGCCAACGTAATATTAACTTTTGTTCGTTCGTGATACAGGATTTTGTGAATGGCACTTTGTTTGTTTCGTATACGTCAAATTGTCACTCACTGACTGTCATAATCTTGCCAAGTTATGTGAGACGAACAATAAGCTGACATAGAATGCAAGCTGACCAACTTTTAACCCTCGGAAAATGAAAGTAATATGATGCTGAATGCAAGCTGAATTTTCAACGTCCTGCGCACACTATCAGCTGTGAGGT
>NQII01015987.1:0-19238 GCA_002778355.1 Clitarchus hookeri
CTGATGATGCTATTAATAAGATACTTTGTTTTAGTAATAATAAATAATTGTCGAATTTTTTAAATTATTTTTATAATGGAATTAATAAATTATGATGTAATTTAAGGATAAATTATACAAAGTTCTTAGTACTTACTGTCAAATTCATAGTTCAAATATGTTTGGCTTAGTGTTATTTATGCAGGGGTGCAAGGTTTTGCACAAGCCTGGAAGAAATGGCTGTTTTATATGCATGGCGCTTCTGGCCATGGTGAAGGCAATTTCAAACTACAGCTCGGTGGATCAGCATCTTCAATAATATGACTTTGAAATATAGAACAGATCTGGGCACCTTCACAGCAATGTAGATCACTTTCTAGTAGGCCATGTGAGCCATTCTGTCGTCATTATGAACACCAGGAAGAAAAGAGTGGCGAATCGCTAAAGGTACATAAGACAAGATTTCAAGGTTCTGTATCTTTTGATGGGTCACCTCCCTTGAGTTGTAAGGATATATCAGCTGAATTATCCCACTTCGCAGCCATTACAAGAATGGAAATAAGCTGACTGTCAGCCAAAATGGGAAGAGATATCTAGTATGAGTGCAGGAGTCAAAGCATATTGCGCACAATGGAATTCCCTCATACTGAAGAATGGCCTACTTTACGGACACTGGGAAAATAGTGATGGAAAACATACACGCTTACAGTTGTTCCTTTCAGAACGCGGGGTTCCCGAAGTCTTAAGGGGTGTGCATAGTGCGGCAGCCAGTGGGCACTTTGGTGTAAATAAGATGCTTGACAGAGTTAGACTGAGATTCGACTGGCTTCATTATCGAAACGATATTGAGAAATGGTGCCGAATGTGCCACACCCTCACTGTGAGGAAGGGCGTAAGGACCAGGGGACAAGGTCACCTCCAGAAATACTGTGTGGGAGTTCCTTTCGAAAGAATGGCAGTGGATATTCAGAGTCCTTTGCCTGTCACAGAGAGAGGTAATCCCTATCTACTGGTGGCCCAAGATTACTTTACAAAGTATGAAGCATGTACTGTGGCCGATGCAAGCATGTTTTCTCGAGGTTTATGTTGCCACTATATTTCAATTCCGGCCAGGAAAGAAACTTAGAATCTGCTGTATTCCAGGAGATAACAAATATTCTTGGGATGAAAAAGACTATGATTACAGCCATACGCCCTATGTCGGATGGTATGGTTGAAAAGCTTAACCTCACTTTTGAGCAGTACCTGTATATATTTGTGGCATACAACCAAAAGGATTGGGATTCAAAGGTGCAATTGTTTCCCCTTGCTTACCGCTCGGCATTTCACGAGTCCACAAGGGTAACGCCATCGAAGATGGTGTTTGGAAGGCACCTACGCCTTCCTAGTGACCTGCTGTTTGGCCGACTGACAGAAGAGGGAGATGCAGCGTCTGATTATGCCAGCGAAATACGTATCAGACTATTTGGTATTCATGATTGTGCTCGACAGCACCTCCGAATAAATACTGACAGGATGAAGACGACATGGTATGATAGGAGAAAGTCAAGCGAGGAATTTCAAGAAGTTCAACTGGTGTGGCTGTACAACCCACAGAGGCGAAAAGGGTACTGCCCGAAACTACATAAACGTTGGAAAGGCCCCTTCAGGATTCTGAATAAGAACAATGATGGTTTCTTTCGGATTTGTCGCCAAATCTCTCGGGCGGAGACGAAGGTTGTCCACATCGAACAACTTGCACTCTATGAAGGCCCGGATGATGCAGAGTCTATTCGAAAGAAACAGATTTGAGAAGGGGGCAGTGTTACATATTGGTAACTTGCGTCGCTTTCTTGTCCTGTCACCACTAGAGTGAGGAAACTGTGTGTCAAGTTCAGAGATGTTATGCACCACAGGTGGCGAGTCACAAAGGAAAGTCTCTGCACACCACTGCAACAATGCTACTATCTCTAGCGACCCTGACCATCGGCAGATAATTTCTGCGTTTATCTGAAGAATTTTCTAGTGTTTACTGCACTAGTTTATCTCAGCATGACTCGGGGTGCATTGAACCTTCCAGATCAAGGCAAGCGATAGTATAAAAGTGCAACAGGCCTCCAAGCTGGGAGTTTATGAGAGTCGGGAGTCTGGGCGTATGAGGGATGTTAAGCAACAGATTATGAGCAAAAAGAGCAACAAGTAGCACGGAAAGTGACCAGTGGGAGGAAAATCTGTGACTGCGAGCATCAGAGCAGTGAAGGGTGCGACTGGCAGGCACGACTATTGGACTGGCGTGAGTGAAAGACAACAGACAGACTGAACATGAGTTAATGATGAGTATGAGTTAATTGGCTATAACTAAACATATACATTAAAAAGAACATTAATTAGAGTTGAACTAGACATTAAATATTGCGCTCACTGAGAAATAAAAAGTGTAATAGTGGAGATAGATAATTTATGCTATAAATAATATATGTGTGAATAAATAAAAATCAAATTTAGTTCCTTTATTTTTATTAAGATCTCCATGCTGCACGAACACAGATATGCCCCTCAGGAGTGTATGTGACAATATTTTTCGGACTATTTTAAGTGTAAATTATTTTTATTATAATATCGATAATTTTGCAATAAATAAAATATAAAATGATTTATAAATCCGAAGTTGCAAAATTGGTTATATTGTAAACATTAAAAAAATTACGAAGCAATAAAATGTGGTGTTAATTATATATACATATGTAATTCGATATATTAATAAATTCTTGATTCTAATAAAAATTGTTTTTCGAAATAGTTTTTTTTTATATTATGTGAATCAAACACAAATTATAAATAAACTTAACAGCATTAATAAAAAAATTTGAATGAATGAGTTAAAACTATAATGTTATTTGTTTAGTAATATTAATTTGATATTTACTTTAGATTGTTATAAAATTTTTGTTCAATTAAATACTAAGTTTAAAGTAATTTTACCTATATAAATTTCATTCTAAAGAATTTTAATCTTTAGTGGATTATATATTATTTAAAATAACAATATTTAAATTAATGAATTTTATTTTTTAAATAATACGATTTTTTTCTAATGGAACTAAAGATAAATAACACATATATTTTATCTTGTCTAAGGAAAAATATTTCAATTTTTTTACTTGAAAAATGTTAGTAGTATCTATAAGAAGGGTGATAAATAAGCCATTTGGTATAGTAAATTTCTTGTAATGTTTTAAACTAAAAAAAATTATTAACACAATATTATTGTTATAATTTTAAATTTTTTATAAATACCTTTTCTTAGCTTTGCATTGAACTAATCAATGAAGGGATTCCATATTTTGATGTTTAAATTTATATTGTAAACACAAACTTTAATGCCACCAGTAAAAAAATGTTCACTTAAATTTCTAAACTAAAACAATTAAATTAATAATGAAAAAACTTTTTTTTTCTAATTCAAAGCTTTTAATTTTGTTATTTATTAAAAAAAAATTGTTTATATCTTACTCCTTTTATACTACTGCCCATACCTACACATACACCACAGAAAACGATTTTTATATTGGTGACAGAAATGTTTAGCCACTGTATGGAGACTACACAGTCAGAAATTTCCGAGCCGCTACCATATGTATGCTTCTGAAAAATGAGCTGTTTTCAAGGTAGGGGTTTCCAAAATCAATACCGTCAGATAACGAGACTCAGTTGGCGGGAAGGAGTTAGAAACAGTGGTGCCAACAGCTGAACATTAAACCAATGCACGAATCCCACTGAGTGCATTAACCAAGATCTGAAGGTGCAAATTAAGGTTACATGTGGGAGAAAATCATATGCAGTGCGACACACACTTGGCAGATGCTTTGTTTTGTTTATGGTGGAGAGTGAACATAGCCACAAGGGAGAAACAGGCATCACTAGCACAAGGGAGAGAACTCCCAGTGCTGGGAGAAATACTAGCAAGTGAACAGCAGGAAGTGGCGAGCACAGAACATAGGCACATATAAGCCATGTGAATATGCCAAGAGCACTATGTGGGAGCCATCTTGACTGTCACCACTAGACAGCCAATGACATTAAGACCACACACAGTGTATGTACCCATTCATCCTCTGTCAGATGATGTGCGAAATTTTTGTGTAGGTTTTGCGCTATGCCGGACTGAACAGTAAAGGCTCAAGTTGGGGAGGTATTCCTACATATGGAGGGATGGTAACAGCAGGTGGATGAAAGTACACAGAGATTATATCAGGCAAATAGATATAAGCCAATTTGACTTTGGAGAGAACCCACAGTAGGAAGAACCACCAGAAAACACTGTATCTGACAAGATACCTACCAGCCTGCAGGGATACTGAAAGGGGTCACTGTCCAACCTGTGTGTAGTAGCGAGATAGCTTCTCCTGCCACTGCACAACATGTACTGGGAGAACCTATATTTAATGAGCTGGAAGAAGAGGAAGAACAAACACCTAAGATACACGGGAAGAGGCACTGAGGCACTGAAGGGTCACTGCAAAAAGTGTATTTCACCATCACAATAGAAGAACTGCTAGAGAAGAACCAACATCCAAAACTGCAGATAATTCATTGGGCACTGAGATTTTTCTCAGGAGGGGTGGCGGAAGCATATGAATGGCAAACAACACCAGAGATGCCACCGACAGGGGCCGGAATACCTCACCAACCCCGCCGAACCTGCAGAACACCATGTTGGTATTCGCCCACACTAGAGGCTCCGCAGACACAAAGGTGGCATGTCTTGTGGAGAGAGGGGGAGATGTCCCATCGTACAAGCTGCAGGCGAGGTCGGCGAGAAGATGGCGGAACACCACCTGGAAGTGTGTGAACGAACAAGTCTGGCTCTCTGAGGGTGCTTATATCGTCGTAGCAACCCTCTCACCCTCTAAGCCCGAACTTAAGACACATACATCAACAGCAATGATGGATGCAGCCAAACTACCTAGGTGCATGTTTCGCATCATACGCATGTGTTAGAGCAGTAGTGCTAGACGAAGTGTCACTCGGCTTGCCTGCTTCCACAGGAGCAGTCGCCAGACAGCAGGCAACATGGCAGGTACTACTGCTGTCATCCTGGCATCCTGCTTATCCTGTAATGAGCTATTTATTCAGTTTTAATCCCAGCCATCTCAAATTAAAAAATCAGAATGGCAAAGTCTTCTGTGCAAATGCATGGGAAATGTTTGTTATTAAAATATCGTCATTATAGTAAAATTTATTAATAAAATGTTTTAAATAAGACTGCAGTAAGCAGAACACATACATACAAATTAAACGAGTAATTTACAGAGTAGTAGTGTATTGAAGTGCTGTTTTGTTTTTCAGTATGAAAATATTTAAGACAGGAAAAATGATTCCAAAATGCTGGATTTTACATGTAGGGTATAGCTGTTACCATTACCAGCCAAGCCCGAACTTTTCTCATAATTATTAATTACTGTCTCAATTGCTCTAGTGTTGTGTGTTAAAGTCCTAGTTTGTTTACTGAAGGCCTCAAAGATAGTTTTAATACATAGCAATTGCATATTCCCAAGTATCAAAAGTTAGTTGGCCCACTTGTGCAAATCTGCTTGTAGACGATCGAACCACATATGGTTTCCATAATCCGTTAACAATCAGTCAATCACTGTATTGCACCTGCAGATGCTTGTGGCCCACATGATGCCTCTTGTAGTTCAGATACTATCCCTGTATCAAAATATAACCTGCCCACAAGTGGCCCGCTTCTGCGTAACCAACTGTTCCCCAAACATGTCAGCACCATCAGCGAGCCATGTGTGGCAGCAGTGGCCCACTAGCTTACTGCTTCTGGCCTGACATAAGCAAACCATATGTCGTCAGCCCACTGTTGGCAAGCCACTAGTGACCCAGCTATTGACCACACGTGGCCCAGCTATTGGCCATTTGTGGCCCACATACAAGGAGCTTGCCATGCATGTTTAAAGCCAAAAAATAATTATGTTTCACCCAACTAAAAATGAATAATTTACCATATTCATATATTATCTTCAGCATTATTTCACATTAAGTAAATTTCTTTGGAAGAGCCTGGAATCAAACTCACAAACCATTCGTTCGCAGTCTAGAATGCTAGCAACTACTCTACCATGTATAGTAAAATCTTTAAAATTAAATCTGAATAATTTCGACACATACAAGTTGCATTATTAGCTTTGGTATAGACACAATTAATGTTAGTATCACAAGCCAGTACTGGAATTTCTGCTTTTTGTTTAAAAAAAAAACTAGTATTTTAGTGTCGGGCTACTATCAGGTAGAACTTGAAATTCAAAATAACGAATTTATTTACGTTTTATGCTTTGCAGGTTTCCAGTCTAAAAACTTTTTTTTACTATTACTAGCAATGTCACATGATAATTTTACTTCATATATGCATGAAATAAATAAAATCCAAGTGAATTCATATATCCTATTTGCTACTACACAACAACATAGTGTATAGTCGGCATGCCATAAATGAAAAAAAAACATTCTGATAATGTTTCTTCAGTAACGAATTACAGTTGGCGTGCCACAAAAGGGCCAAAAAATGCTGCTATAAAGTCTCCAGCAGTAAGTAACCATTGGCATGCCTCGCATAGCCATTAGCATGCTACTAATACATCAGTAGCAGTAAGTAACAGATGGCATGCAACGAGTGGCCCACAAGTTTTCTGCTTGTATGTCCGCTGAAGTTAACAACAGTTGGCATGCCATAAGTGGCCCATTAGCCTGCTACTAAAACATCCACGGCAGTAAGTAACAGTTGTTATACCATGAGTAGCCCACACGTTTGCTGCTTGTATGTCCCCAGCAGTAAACAACAGTTGGCATTATGTAAATGGCCTATAAATATTCTGCTGATGTTTTCTCAGCAGTGAGTAACAGTTAGCATTTATTTTATCTCTGCTTGTGGGGCGTCTGTTGAAATCTAAAAATAATTTTGAGAGCACTGGTCTATATTACGACTATTAAAAAAATTGTTACCGTCACTTTTGTTTATATGACCTTATTGGTAACCATATAATAAATGCTGACAGTAATAAATGCAAACGTTTGCCACCACTGCCAACAGTTGGCCAATTGTTAACTGCTTGTTGTTTGCTACTTGGGTTGTAATGTGTAAAGCAGTCACCTCTGACACTTATATAAATAATGTTTCAATATAGAAAAATATGTGTTTGTAACTTTATTTTAACTTTAAGAGTTTTTTCTGGTACGGTTTGTATTTCATTCTAGTGTACTTGTTTTTGCAAACTCCTGTTTTCATGTGGTCGGCACGAGCTGCCATCTACTTCCTCCACGATTCAATATTGTCTTGATCTCCACAGGGGAAAGTCGCACATGGCTGCAAAGAGGCTTTCACAGCTTTGTATGAATTTAGTTGGTTTGCAACCAGTAATAAAGTCTGTGGAACCTCTTTTATTGTCTCTTGTGTCTTTCCCGCCACACTCACTTGTACATATCAGCACAAGGGAGATTAAATATTATTTTTAAGGGTACAGCCGATGCCACTGGCTTTATGATCGCCCCCACCACATGGCAGGCCACACTTTGTTTCCTTGTGTTCTTTATTGTGTATTTCAATTTCTGCTTCAATTGAGAGATTTCATATCAAGCAGAATACCATGTAACATGTTTTGAAGTGTAATGTGTGTGCGATCCATGTGAACAGGGTACTTGTAATTGCAAGTAGCTTAATTGAACCATGCAGTAGTGCCGCATCAAGTCGCAAGGGGAAAGGCATACTTCGTGGCCTGGACAGTGGAGTTAGTGAGTCCTTAAGTTCCTTGTAGAACTAATATGCTGTCACGTGGGTGTAATGTATCGCAGCCGAAAGGAAATTGCGACACCGATCATCCACCCTGAGGTTCTCATTTCCCTTCAGTTTCAGCTCGGTGACATCACATCACTCGCTACTCCCACGACACATCACAGGTCACTTTCCTACCCTCTTCTTGGTGAACGACACCTTGGTAATGGCGACAAGTTTTCTAACACAGCTATGCAGGGCACATAGCGCTGTCAAACAAAAGACAAATGAAATTATTTTATGATTTTTTATATATCTCGTTGGCTGTCAAGAAGAGAGAAATAAGGCCCAGGCACACCGAGGTAGGGAAATTATCATGTATACAGAAAAACCTTCTTTCTTACAATCATGCAGTGAGTGAATGGATTAGCATAGAAGTGCAGCTACAAGGAATCAAGTGCAAGGCAATCCTCAAAAAGGCATCAACCAGACTAATTGGCAACACTTCATTGTTGTAAATGTAAAAAATACCACACTAACAGAACTCAATGAGGTAATAAATTTAAGATTCATTAAATGGTAAATAAACACATTGTTTACCACATTACTTATACTAGATTAAACATAACAAGGTAATTATATATTACTTGCAATCATTACCATAGTCATTATTACAAAAATTACTTTTACAAAAATGTTTAAAAAAGTGTCATATTTTAAAAGGAACTCACTCCTGCCCTCAAAAAGACACGGTGTCATAAAAGAAAACAATTAAGAAGAGAACACAACCGACAAGAACTTTACATACGAAGACATCGACCAAAATAGATTTAGCTTGCCAAAGAAACAGACAACTACAGAACAAGAGTAGAGGCGGCAATTACCCAGGATATCCAGAAAAAAAACATCTCAAGTCCTCTAAATCAATTGCATGTCTAGGAAACAAATTATTAAGAAGATTTTCAAGTAACCCAATACCCCAAAACAACAGGGTAATTGCAAGTTCCACAACGAAAAACAAATTGTGGTGGGTAACAGTCCCACAAACATCATTGCAAAAAGACACAAAGAAAATTACACAAGCCCAAACTGTTGCTGGCACGAGATTTAGCAAACGTCATTACTAGGCTAGCAACTAGTGCGTGTTCTGAATTGCCAATGATGGGTGATCAGGCCACCGACTACCAATAAAAAGAACACTAGATGAGTTCGACACTGTAACTGACATAAACTACAGAAAAACCAGGCTATAAATATTTACAGGCAACCAACAAGACTACTTAACTGAAAACAGGAAACAAAAATCAAGCTAACTGAGTTACGGTTGCCACCAATGGTTCGATGACACGAAATGAAGTGACTAAGTCTCGTACTAAAGTAACTCTACACCATCCATAAAAAATTATAAATATGGAATTAAAATAGAGCCAAAAAAAAAACAAAAACAGAATGCACTAATAAAGTTTTACCAAACTGCCAGTTACAAAATTCAACAAAGCTCCACAGTAAAAGGCAAAGTGAAGAGAGATTGCACCTCATACAACAACTGTCGAAAAAACATGCTCGCAACAGATTATAATACACGAGTACCGAAGTTCCGAAACGAGAAACCAATTCCCGAAAACCATGAGACACAAAAGAAACTGCATCAGAATTTGAAAAAATAATGTCATAAATTTGAATAAACCCTGAAGAAAAGACTAATAAGTATTTTAAAAATTACCAACTGATAAAGAGCAGAAAAAAAAATTCAAAACCACCTTGAATCAGATTAAAGAACCTGGCACCAAAAAGTAGTCACGCCAAGCAGAAGGCAATCAAGATGGAACCCACCAGAAGCAGCTGGGTCTAGTGTGTCATCCACTGTGGCCAACACTGCAAGAAAATAGCCACCCTGATGAGCTCCACACAGCAGACACCTTCCACTGGAGAAACAGGCAGGTTAAGAGACAACTAAAACAAAATTCAAAGAGTGTCAAGTATCGAAAGTACAATAAATCCAACCTTAAAGATAAGAAAATTAGAAAAATAGTTTCTGACCCTACAGATTAAACCATAATTATCAAAACACATTTCACAACCTCCGAGAACCGGTACTCAGTGCAGATGATGTAAGTTCAACCTCATGTGCCCTCGCGACCATTCAGTGCACAATCAGAAGAACTGTAGCCCTGGCTAAGTACCGTGCCGACGAAAATAACTCCAAGAGTGACCATCAGCAACAGCATCTTGTCGGTGTGTTTGTGAAAGGACCCGCTTAGCCAAACACTGCATGAGTCAGATGATGGTCCCAGTTTGATCCCACCACATGAGCGATACCACGACAACCCTGTGGCTTGGATCCTAGCCGACTAGCACTAATGCTACAATGCAATGCTATGCTGTCAAGGTTTTAGTCCTACCTGGGTGTTAAATAGGTCAAAAAAAAATATATATGCATATATGACATGTAGAATAAGCTTATTCTGGAAGGCGGTAACAATCCTTGAAAATGTAGCTGAAACTGATGTTTACTGCTAGTTACATAGTCATAATGAAGACAAATCTCTGAGTTTCTGGATAATGCATCATTAAACGACAATATGCAAACCGTAGAAAAATTGGGTGCAGTTATCAACCTCCTTCTGCAAAAACGGATAAGATGGAATCCCATGTGTGCATTTAAAAATGTAACTACCTGATATTTTTGTTCCTTCCTGCGGCATAGTAATCTACCGTACATAATGAAAAAATCCATCTTGCATTATAATACTTAACAACACATTTTTTCGAGAAATTAATTAATTATCTTCATTTTGTGACAAGGGGATGGGGGATAGGAGTAGGGATGACCAAAGGACGCAGGAAACCGGAGTCTGTATTCGTCCGCAATCTTGGTTGACATCACAGCTGGGGGCTCGTGCTCGGTGGTCGTGTTGGATGTTCTTAACGAGTTTATCCCCCATCCAACCCTGGAAACCCCAAAACCATAAAAATCGATTGAAAGAGAAGTGAAAAAATTTTGTTAAAAAAAAACTATTAAGTAAAAAAATTTAATATCTACCTGCTGCCTTGGATTGTTAATAATTATATTAGTTTTCCTAGAAAAATAAATTATTGGTTTGTCGCTGGAAGTCGTAATTTCAATTTAGTTTTTTATAGGTAAATTTTAGCTACAACCCGGAGCATTGGGGGATGAATTAAGTGATCCCTATTCATCAACCAATCACCTCCCACTTCCTCCTTACCAACCTCAGAGACCCTCAACTCCACTCTATACCACATCCATCCCTCCCCCAACCCATTCCAATTTTCCCATTGGCTAGTTTGTGAGCTCCAAATGTTTGCCTTCACCCTACCCGTCCATCCCTATATTGCACGCATATGCCAGCATATAAAAGTCCTTGGGACCAAGTCTCCTGCCTGCTGCTGCTATCATTGTTACTTGCTAGAGTCGCTCGCCTTAGAGTTTACAGTTTATTTCTCGTCTGGAATTTTTTCATTGCCAAGCAGCAGATGTTTGCAGCATTGTGCACCAGTGGGCACAAAATAATTTTGGCGATCATTTCATACAGGAGGCTACGCTCACTTAAGGCCCAATATCCAGAAAATGAACATGCTTTTCTTCTGAAAGAGTACCTGCTGACATGCGTGCACCACGAAGTTCGGTAGGAGCACAAAAGTCTTCCGGCCTACCTGCAGCAGGAAGAAGATTTTTGTGACTGACTGCCATGCAAGGAGTGCTTCAAGGTCTACACCACTTCCGTTCCAGACACTCCATATTCCCATGGCTGGTGCAAAGCGCGACGTCGCACAGCAACAGCCACCACCGACACCACCACCACATCCATCATCGAAGGGTCTGTTCAATGAAAAACACGAATGACTCTGCAGACCAGGTGACTTCCAAACTCATGCAGATGATTATATCACATCTCTGGCCCAGCACAAGCACCATCTGGCTCCCGCTTACCACGCTAACATGCAACGATTGGCTATCAGCATACGAGGGCTCCATGCAGACCACAATCGGCACCAGTAGCAGTTTGTTGACACCTGCCACAGCTACTCCCATCTGTATCCTTAACATAGCAACACAAAATAAAACGATGGGTGATGTCTGGGGAACACGGAGGACAATCCGTAGGTCTATTGCTTTCTACCCACTGGCCTGGAAAAGTTGCGTTCAGAGCTCTCTGCGCAATGAGTAACCAGTGGGGTGAAGCTATTTACTTTTTCAACAGGACTTAATATGATTCACAATTCCATACAAATGAAGTCCAAATTGCCAAAAAAAATTGAGAAAAATTAGGCTGCTCTCCTAAATGGGTGTCTAATTTTAGTCACAGGTAAGTGACTGTTTTAATGTAATTCAACAAGAATTTTGAAATTGTAGTATGAAAAATAAAACCATTTTATCAGTAATATACATCTAAGCAAGTAAAATCACTGTCACATTGTAGGCGTACTTTTATTCCTACAGCAAAATCATCTATTACCTTAAGCATCACAGTAAAATAAAACTTGGCAATATGACATTAAATATGAGAGAGTTCTTAATATTCTAGTGAGAATGAGGCTACACACCAATAGTTAACAGAAGAAAGCACAAAATGCTAACAGCATTTAAACACTATTTTGCTGCAATAATTAGTCTATGTGCATTGCAGCAGGAACCCATTTCTTGCAAAACGGACAATGAAACATTAAAATGACAGCATTTACTATGCCACAGTCTTTGTAATGGCATATGTGTTCTCCCAATTTTATTTCATATTTACATTATTTAATTTAATCTAAAGTAACAATTATTTAGTTTTCATGTTCAATTGGCTTCATCAGTCTAGTAACCAGTTTCCTACTGCCAACCTTAAAGAATTACTGCTGACTTTCTGAAGTTCTGAGGAAAAGTAAAATTTTATATTAAAGTTCTTCAGGTTCGAAAATCTTTTCACTTTGATTTGGTTCGGCTCTCAAGACCTCGCTGTTAAGAGCCGCACAAATAACTTCACTCAATAATGTTGATTTGTTTTTAAATCCCTCCTAAAAGTAATGTAATTAAAAAAATGTTTTATATGAAGTACTTTCAATGTAATGTACAAAACTAAGGCCACGATCATGTACTTTTTTCAGAGGTTTTTACTCCACTTCGTATGGGAATGTCTTGAAGAACAGAAACTAAAACCGGCAATATTATATCAACTATATAAATATTATATCAAGATTCTGTTCGTGGAAATCCACTGATATCTTAAAGAACTCATTCCTAGACACACTTTGCATTGAAATTCATGCTAACTGCATGCAGCATGTACACTCTTGATGTCAGTACTTCAGATCAATTACCACTGCAAAGTAAAACATCAGGAAAAAGGAAAGGTTTAAAATGTAACTAATATGCATTTCACTGAGATGAATTTATTTTTAATTTAACATTTTAGTGTAAGATGGATTTTTCAATGTGTTTTCTTTGTATACTTTTGATTTAACATAACATTTAAAAAACACAAAATGTAACATTACAACATAAAAATCATTCAAAAGCAATGATTTAAGGTTTTGAATTCTAAGAACAGTTCTATTTATAGTGTGGTCTTCGAAAGAATGATTGTACATGGTCAAAAAACCCTAATTGATTATAACAAAATAATTATATTTAACGTAATTGCAGGTGTTATATATTTGGAATACATTTTTGTTATTCAACTTATGTAGTGATTTTAATAACATGATACCTAATAAGTTACTTGTAAATTCATTTCTTTTAAAATCTAACTTTCGTTTATGAAAATTTCTTCCCTTTAACAAATTCATATTGATAACCTTGCAAAAAATGTGATGACCAATTTCGTGTGAACATAAACAGAAATTGCAATGTTTTAATGAAAGTTGTAAAAGCAGCAAAAATAAAGCACTTCAGCTCTCTATTTCAAATTTTAAACAGCACAATTCCAACTATTTAAACCTACATAAAAATTATATTAAAAAAAATAAAACATAAGAACCACTACAAAACAGATTAAATTAAAAGTCATAAAACATCTGGAAAGTTTCCTTTTTTTAGAAGTGACTTTCACAGAGAGTTTCAATTTCATGAGCTAGTAGCAATATTTTAAAGTAAGGTAAGTGTACCCTACATGGCCTAGCAAAGGTTCTGGAATGTTTTGTAAGTGTTTAATTGCAAATAACCGCCTCGTAACAACTGGACTCAAAAATGAAAACAGATAAACCATATTACATATAGTTTGCCAGAATATCAAGACAGTAGGGAACACACAACAAAACATTTTATAAACAGTGCACACCGGGCATATTGGGTGCACAGTGTACTCAATGTGGACTTTGTTTCAGTTAACATATAATCAATGAAAAAAATTATTTTTGTGAGTATAAATTGTTGCCGTTTGGGCAAAGAAAGGGTTCCTTATCGTCTTTCGTCAATTTTGCATAACCTTCATGTACACTTAAGAGCCAAAAAAAGTAGTACACCTGCCTAATATCGTGTAGGACCCCCGCGAGCNTGCATAACCTTCATGTACACTTAAGAGCCAAAAAAAGTAGTACACCTGCCTAATATCGTGTAGGACCCCCGCGAGCACGCATAAGTGCCGCAAGACGATGTGGCATGGACTCGACTAATTTCTGAAGGTATGCAGGAGGCAATTCACACCATAAATCCTGCAGGGCAATCCACAAATCCATAGGAATGCGTAGTGGTGGAGATCTCTTTTAAACAGCACGTTTCAAGGCATCCCAGATATGCTCAATAATGTTAATGTCTGGTGATTTAGATGGTCAATGGAAGTGTCTAAAGTCAGAAGAGTGTTCCTGGAGCGACTCGGTAGCAACTTTCGACGTGTGGGGTGTGGCATTGTCCTGCTGAAATTGTCCACGTCCGTCAGAATGCACAATGGACATGAATGGGTGCAGGTGATCGGACAGGATGCATACGTATCTTTCACCTGTCAGAGTCGTATTTAGACGTATCAGGGGTCCTATTTCACGCCAAATGCACACGCCCCATGCAATGACAGAGCCTCCACCAGCTTGAACAGTCCCCTGTTGACATGTAGGGTCCATGGATTCATGAGGATGTCTCCATACTCGTACACGTCCATCCGTCCGATACAATTGGAAACGAGACTCGTCAGACCAGGCAACGTGTTTCTAGTCGTCAACAGTCCAATGGTGGTGTTGGCGGGCCCAGGTGAGGCGTAAATCTTTGTCTCGTGCATTCAACAATGGTACACAAGTGGGCCTTCGGCTCCGAAAGCCCATATCAATGATTGTCCGTTAAAAAGTTCGCTCGCTGGCACTTGTTGATGCCCCAGCATTTAAATCTGCGCCAATTTGAGAAAGGGTTGCACGTCTGTCACGTTTAATGATTCTCGTCAGTCGTCGTTTGTACCGTTCGTTCACGATTTTCTTCCGGTCGCAGTGATGCCGAAGATTTGATGTTTTACCAGATTCCCGATATTCACGGTACTCTCGTGAAATGGTCGAACGTAAAAATCAAAATGTTATCGCTACCTCGGAGATGCTATGTCCCATCTCTTGTGCGCCGACTATAACGCCATGTTTNGCTACCTCGGAGATGCTATGTCCCATCTCTTGTGCGCCGACTATAACGCCATGTTTAAACTCACTGAAATCTTGATAACGTGCCATTGTAGCAGCAGTAACCGATCTAGCAATTTTGCCAGACGCTTGTTGTCTTATATAGGCGCTGCCGACCGCATCGCGTTACTCTGATTGGTTCCATTATTATATTGTTATTTGCATACGCACACCTAAATCTCTTTTTATTTTTTGGCTCTCCAGTGTATATATTGTAGACCACTGATCCACAAAAGCATGTCTATCACTGAAGTTTCACTGCACACCCTACAATACGAAGAATGTGTATTGGTGGTCAACTTGGCCTTCATCTTTGTAAGTTTGCAATTAAGGGCTAAAGGTTTCATTGGTGACTTACTTACAGACATATTGACATTTGTCACAAACAATGTCTTATTCAGGACAGTACCTTTGCTGTTTAAGGCAGAGTTTCTCTTGTAAACTGCTTGCAATTTTATTTTGGTTCTACTGTGTTGTGTGATAACTTCGATGATTCTAACTGCAATAGGGGCCGCAGTAATGTAGTGTTTAGACTGTTCGCAGCCCACCTAGGCGAACCGGCTTCGATTCCTAGCATGGTCGCTCCTGGATTTTCGCATTTCGAAATCGTACTGGACGATGACTCTGGTCGGCGGGTTTTCGCGGGGATCTCCCGTTTACCCCCGCCCTTGTATTCTAGCGCGGATCTCAAAATCTCAAAGTTAAAAGCCGCTTAAATATCTCCACTTCGCTCAGCCATCATTTCTGAAATTGAGATACCAGAATGATAGACACTAAGAATAATAACACATGATTACAAAAGAAACAGGCTGTTAATTTGTATAACATAATATTCCGAAAACTAGGCATTGTGTGGTAAAACTGACAATTTTTTAAAGTTTTACGAAAGGTATACATTACAATAAAATATTAATATTCATTTATATACCTTTTTTTTTTTATAGTGAGAAGGTGGGAAGGTCGCGCTTGTGCTTATATCTCATGTGTACTCAATATGGCCTGCATAGGCCATATAAATGCCTCACTGCAAGGGAGAGATTTTATGTTAGAACTCACTGCAATTATTAATTTTTATTAATTTTATCACAGGACTACTTTAAACTATATTTTATACGATGTTAAATATACAGGATATCTATTTTAATAGTTTTATTATATAATTATTACAATAAGAAACATACTCGTACCAGTCGGAAATAATATCACACAGCAGATAAACACATTTACCCTTCTCTCCGAAGGCTTACAGATACTGTGCAGCTGGTAAAAGAGACATGCTGTGCTGTTTATTCTCGAAAATGCTGGTGTGGTTAACTTGTTTATTAAGGGCGACATTGCCGAGAACTAGTCACTAGGCCATATTGAGGTCTAGGCCGTATATGGTAAACTTACCTTATGTTAAATACCAAACTTGTTCCTAGAAATATATTTAATAACAATAACATCGACCAACTCTAGTCAAATCCATCATATTTTACTTGCAATATTATGAGTTTCCAGACCCACTAACATAATGCCGACACTATGCCTTGATTTACTGGAGTACAGAGCACAGCATAGAGTAGAGTCGGGTAGCTCCGGCCGGCGGGTATCCCCGGCCAGTGTTAAAATAAATAACACGCCACAACGACCGCAGCGCCATTTAGCCGTATAATCGACTCAACCCGGACGCGACCACCGAGCGAACAACATGTTACAATCGTTAATTTATCTGTGCCTATACTGTGGTGTGCGCCGTTTACATTTTGAACTCGGTTATTGTTTATAAAATGTAAGTACGTCACCATGATTTATTGATTATCCTTTAAGATATTGATTCTAGTGTATAAGTTAGGATAATAATTTAGGTTATCTTTATTGACATTGTCGATATTAAATAAAACATAGAATTTGGTGGTCGTGTACTACTGGACACGATGTTGTCGGGTAACCCCGAACATTTTTGGATGGATAAATGTTTAGTTATTTTAATTTAATGTCAAAGCAAGTGCGTAAAATTTTGTTGTCTTTTGCAGAATCACTTCAAAAATGCCAAAAGTCAAGGGAAGAATGACACACAGAGGAAATTGGGATGAAAATAAAATTAAACAGGCTATGCTTTCTATCCAGGAAAAAAAGGTATCTGTGAGAGAAGCAGCTGAGAGATATAAGGTGCCGAGAAGTACTCTTCAAGTTCGGATCAAAGCCATCAGAAGTGGACAAGAAGCACAGTTCAAGCCAAAACTGGGAATACTCTGACATCTTCGCCGTTCAAAAACGCGCTGGCAGAGAAAAAGGCTGCAGCCGAAAAATCGAAAGCTGCAACGAATAATACTAAGGTTCCAACCAATAAAACCAAGGCTGCAACCAATAAATACAAGGTGGCAGTTAATAAAATGAAAACAAAGAAGAACATTCAACGTTTGGTTCAGCAACAAAGAGACCAGGATACAGAATGCATCATTTGCGGAGAAAAGATCCAAGAAGACTGGATCCAGTGTCATAAATGCGAAGACTGGGCGCACAAAGCGTGTGTGGTCATTGACCCTTCGGAGGAATACTACTTTTGTGAAGCGTGTAAGGCCAAAAAAATCGGTTTGGTCATCATTAAATCTATGTCCGGGGCTATCCTCCAAAAATGTATACACGGAAATTTAAGACTGATTTCAAGACTTGATATAAACTAAGGTAATAAACCTAGCAGTTTGTTACTTAATTAAAATTTTGAGAGATAGGTTGTATTTCAATCCTAGTATAAAAATAATGATGAAAATCTGTTGATTTACGAATTGTCATGAGTTTTATTTGTGTGGCCGGGACTACCCGACTCTCCCCTACAGCGCATAGAAAAGTTAAATATGCTATTTTTATGTACATGTACTATGCACAGCATTGCCAACAGTGGCAGAATTCAGCTACATGCAGCTTATTTTAGGTTTTACAGCTTGCGGCAGTATGGGCATAGCCGAATTTCATAATGTACCACAATATACGTTCAATCTAGTAAATAATAATGTTTCGTGTACACTGTACCTTTAAAGTGCATGCATTTTATTTTTGTCTCAATAAAAGGCAAGACTAAGGCATGCAGACGGGGACAGAGGAGAGATATATAACCATCCCCCCCCCCCTTCTTGGTGCAACCACCGGGGTGGGGGGGGTGTAAACGGGAAAAGGGGGGTGGTTGTACCTTTCTTCTGCCATATCATGTAGACGCAAGATGAGTAGGTTATTTAGGGTAACATCTGGATGAAATATGTCAGCCTCGTTTATGTATTTGTATTGTAATTGTTCTTATGTTTTACTTTTGTTTATAATTTTTCATGGTGGTTAAAGTAGTTGGAATTGTGCTGCTTAAAATTGACACGTCACAGTCGGCTCTCCACTCTGTATATGTTCTACAGGGTGATGGAGCGCTAGATCGCTTGGTCAACCTTATTGCGTAGCGAACTGACACATACTCAGGGGTGAAATCAGGCAGCTAATAAACACTTCGACTTTGGATTCGGTTAGCTAAACAGTTATTTATTGCATAATTACGTCACTCATTATATAGGTATGGTACACTGCACTCTTGGGTTCCGCTTCCTGCACCCTTCCCTTACCGGTCGGAGGCCTACAGGTCAGAGTTTTAGTCCATAAACGTCGGGGAAAAGTTGTTGGATTTGGAGGCGCGGTTACTTAACTGAGCTGCCACTGGGTGCTGGTTTCGTCTCGGCTTTGCGACTAGGGAAGTCGTGTTGGGGTGTCTCTCAGCGATCTCGGCACCCGTCCCGCGATGTCTGGCGTGACCCCCGCGTCTCTCGAGTCCTCCGGATTGACTCCCAGGCCATCCAACTGGGCCGCACCCCTGGCACTGGCCCCGCGTCTCTTGAGTCCTCAGAATCGACTCCCCGGCCGTCCAACTGGGCCGCACCCCTGGCGCTGG
>NQII01015989.1:4505-14963 GCA_002778355.1 Clitarchus hookeri
ATATATATATATATAATCACCATTAACTGACTACTTTATGTAATAAATACTCAACTGTAAACTATATATTTTGTTACAGATAACATGCTTTACTTACATAATTATTGTATACTTCAGTGACACAACCGTATGACACTCTAAGGACTTATTTATAAAAATCTGAGTCCCAAGTCGAGTACATAACAGTTTTGTAGCTGTGAGACTATTTGTCTTAAGCCGACTATAGACTAAATCAACAAGGCATGAGAAAGTACTTTCTTCAGTGTAAAAACCTGTAACAAATGAAATTCCTGCAATGTGTTGGACATTTGCAGAACTTCATAGTAGTAAAAATAAACATGTTCATAACACACAATAAAAATAAATATTAACGTAGTTAGTGATGTTATAATTTATCTTCTAAGGACAATATAAATGAAAATACATATATAATATTTACCTGTTTATCACAGTTTTGTTAGTGGGATGCAAAATTTATGTTCTTCCCTTAACAGATTATAAAAAGTGCTGAGATACTCGCTGTATTAAAAAAAGAACAACTATTGAAACATTAAGACAACTACTGTGACAGACAAATAAAAACTACAAATCTGAATTTTATCTAATATTTCATCCCAATAATGTCTGTTTTTACCACACAATTTTGTTCTTTCTTTTACTTTATGTAAAGCTTAAATTGAGGTCCAATATTCTGTTTTAATACATACCTTAAATTAATATAATTTGGAACACTAAAATGGATTAAATTTTAATAATTACCATAACAATTAATTATTAGTTTGTTTTTTATACAGAACATTTGTTTAGACACTATTATTTATGGGAAGGAGCTAGAGAATGAAATAAAAAACTTTCTCAGGTTAACATCAAAACAACTCCACTGTCTAGTGTCTACCTCAGTTAAAATTTCTAAATATAAAATAATTAATTGAAGCTATTAAATGAAGTAATACAGTTATCTGTGCGAAAAAATATTCTATTTTTGATCCCTTTTATTCGTTATATTACCTGCAACATTTGTTGCTCACTTGTTTTGTAGGTTTGAAACAGTTGTGCAAAAAACCTTTCTCAACCTGTCATATTCCAGAATACAAACTTTTATATTTAGTGACTGGATTTGAAAAGTGCGACATTGTGCAATAACAATATTATCAGTGGAAGAAAATGTAAGATATTTTAATGCAATTAAAAGAGACTAAAACATTTCTATGCTTTGAAACAAGACTAATTTACTTGTCTCAAAATTAAATCAAGAAATATGACTTAAATTACAAATAATTATACAATATTTCGTAATTTTAAATCAGTTAAAACATTGTGAACTCTAAGGTTCTTAGGCTATGTTGAGGTTTTACGCTCAGCGATAACATTCTTCGTAAACATAAGTCCAAAGCTACTAATACGGACTAAAAGTAACAGTTTAATCAAGTTCCTTCAAATTTCTTACAAGGCAGTCTAGAATTAAGGCCATTTATATCATTCGGTTTAAGTAATGTGTTTAGATACACCTCACACAAAATGTTGAAACCAAGACAGTACAAACAGTACAACAAATAAAATTTGATTTAGAATATTTTAAGTTGACTTTTATAGACGCTAATAAAATATGGTTCGCAGATAATTTTTCTTTATATATATCACATACAATGTTAAACTTAATATTAAACCACACTTTAAACATATTTTGTAACATTGTCAATGTAGCGTATTCTCACTAAAATACAACACTCATAAATTACACTACTTCATTATAAATCACTGTAACCTGTATCAACCTGAATTATGACTTTGAATGTTCGCAACAAGAGTGGTGTGTATATATATATATAAATATATATATACATATATAAAACCAGGCAAACATAAAAACACACACACCGACTTAGCATTTTTCTAACGATAAGACATTACACTTAACTTATAAAACACAATAACAGTAATAAAGCAAAAGCTTCCTCAATAATTCTCTACCACGGGATAGTAAAGTCTCTGTGTTTCCATCAGCACTGATTCGGCAATAGTCTATCAGAAAAATACATGTTTTAAATTTATCAACAAAACTAATAGTTACATTTCATTCATCAGTAAATACAAATATATAGGCACATGCAATGTGTATGAATGGAAATAGTGTGTAAATATGTTTATGTTATTGTCTGTATTTTTGTTTCCTGACATTTCCAGACCTGCATCATAAATATTCACCACTATTACAATCTGTAGACTACAGTGTTTAGGTTAAACCCGTCGTAAAATAAATCTAAGTCCAAGAATAACGATGCTCAACAGCAGGATTAAATTCTGACTAGAAAAAGATGTCACTGAAAATTAAAATCATTTACATACTGTTTTGAGGAAGTAAATAATACATGGAGTTGCAAAAAGACTATTAAAAGCAGATAAAAACAGAATATCTGGGAAACTTTCAAAATCTATATATCTGCAATGCAATTATTTAAAACCTAATAATTTTTTAAGGAACATCTATATACTTTTATTGATAGAGGTTTCAATGCTGTTCCGGAAGTCTTAATAACCGCATGTATTCGGGATAATAATGTCAGCTGTTCTCAACTAGAGGCATGCATGCTCTTTGGTGGTATGCAGTAATTATTTTTTCGGGTACACCGTAACTTCCACAACCCATTTATCTGAGAATATATCTCCAATTTAAAATCCTTGAATCACACGCAGCAACAGGCTTAATGCAAAAGATGATTTTCGACTCTACCTAAACCCTATAAACTCAGCCGCTGACGAACAATGCAAGCGTAAACAAAGGCAATACTCTCACTGATTATCCATTCAAATTGTCAAAATTTTATTGGTTTAGTTAAATTACAAATTTATGTCTTAATAAATTTCCATTTCTGTACACTAACTATAATTTAATCTATTATGTTCACGAGGGATACACCAGTTACATAAACATTTGCAGAGGGCGCATGAAATATTGAAGGTTGAGAATCACTGTATAATAAGGGATAAAACCAATTAGTAGTCTCTGTAGGTATGGAAACTTCATGTCGACTGCTGACTTGCCATTTTTAGGGAGGTGAGAAAATACGTAGGCACCGACACTATGTGTAAAAAAAAAGTAAAGAAATATAACCAATTTTACAATATTGAAATGACCTTACACATAATAAATACATTTCTAACAGTACCGTCAACTGTAGTTACTGTGACATCCGAGACTCTTTAAAAAAACTTTTGTTTGCACATGCAACAATTCTGAGTACAGCGAAGACGTTATATATGATACGTTACTGCCAGCAATTTACGTAACGAAACTGCACGATTTTATTTCAGGGCTGCCACACGTGAAAATAAATATCCCTGTGGAACGAGCCAAGTTACCCCCGGTGTCCCGAGTGACTCGATTTGATGGCGTTGAAGGACTTGCTTTGTCTTGTGTTATTAAGGGCGTTAAGTCCCCGCCATATTGGATTTATGAAGCTGAGATTATGTTTAAAGTTTTACCGCTCGACAATGCAAAGAGCATTCAATTTTACTGTTTTTTATAAACCATTCTTGCTTCACTGCTGTTGTTATTAATTATACATGATGTATCCGGGGCGATGTTACAGACTTTCAGAGCTGATGGAGAAGGGCACCAGCGTCTATTTTAAAAAGTGAACCCCCATCCGGAAACGCCGTTGTTGAACAGTGTTGGGAAGCCTATGACAATGGTCTGGGCGTTGTGGAAGAATGTATTACGCTTAATGTAATGAGGTAAAGTAATAACATCACCTAGAGTTCTGCAAACCAGGATAATCATCCTCACACGAGCTGGGAATCTAACTCGGTGCCTGCAGAGTGATCGTTAAGCATGCTAACGCTGATGCTATGAACATGCCAACATGTCCTGCAGGGGTAGCGCAGCACAAGGGCCGGGGAACATACGCTCCACTAATGCACAGCATACGGCATATGTCGACGTGGTGGGTCCTGCTAGCGTGATAATAATGCAGTCTGTGTTCACATGCAGACGAGTGAACTTGATCAGTCAGTCAGTCCTGTAAGTCGTCGTAATACACTGTATTATGCGTCCCAGCACTGTTTCGGTTGTAACGTTCGACGGAGGCGTTTCCACGCCGGGGTTCCCAGCATCCATGCCTTTCTTCATCATCCCTGAAAGTCTGTAACATCACCCCAGATACATCCTGTTCAATCGCCCTACAAGAAAAAAAATCACTTGCTTCTCGGCTGTCGCCAGTTAAAGCAGGGAAGCTGTAAAAATTTCCTGAAATTTGTGAGACTGCTGTTTACAGTAAAATTGAGCTACTTTACACCAGCTGGGGTAACTTTGCACCACTGAAAATGTTTGTCTTGGTGAAATTAAGCAAAATAACAGGGAACTATAGCTAGGAATTTTTAAATTTTGAATGTTGTCTACCCCAGGTAATGTTTGTACCCCCATCACCAACTGGTACCAACGCAAATATTTCGAACGGTAGAAAGTTACCCGAGAAGGTGCAAAGTATGGTTTGTCGTGGGGGAAAATTGTTGTTAAATTTTTAGTGATGGGACTTCTTTGAGGAAATGGATAAATCCAAGATCGCGGGGACAGATTCCCCTTAAAGAATCCAGCATTTTCTTCAAGCAGGCAAAGTTATGGTAAGGTAGATGCGAGGCGCGATGCTCGCGAAGCAGTCGGGGGTGGACAAGCGGTGGTGCGGCGCCACCGCCGTGCTAGCGGCGGCCCAGCAGCGGCAACAGCGCTGCGAGCGGAGTGGCGGAGAACCACGGGCGCTGGGCGCCATTACAGCCGTCCTCCTCGCAGACGCCGCAGTAGGCCACTCTCTGCGGCGAGATCTTGCTGCGGAAGTCCTGGCACAGGTCGCCGTGCTGCCGGTCCTTGAGCGAGCACGTGCGCGCCGTGTGGTTGCGCCCGTCCGCGCCTACGCGCAAACACACACACACACACGCACTGCAGAAGCCTAACTAATGAGGAGGGAGGACATACATCTACCCTACTTTAGTTTACCAAAGGCCGCCACGATGAGAGTAAATGGCCGTCCAAACTACTTTTATTTACCAAGATCTATTCATATATATTGCGTACAACCCTTAAAAAATTGCAATAATGTTTTTTTTCTGGCACTTACATACATTATCGCACCAAAATTAAATTTATGAGAAAAGCAAAAACCTGTTATAGTCTATTCACGGTGAAGTGAGTACTTTTTAAACACCTCTTATTTGGAATAATAGTCAATAATTATATTTTATTTTAGCCTTAGCCTTTAACTACCGGGTGCGGTGGAATATACATACTGTGTTTATTTCTTACATGGCAACATTTATTTTAAAGATAGTTAAAGGATAAGCAATGACTGAAAGGATAAAGTAACTAGGGTCTCAAAAGTGCTCACGTTACCGTGAACAGCATATATCTACTAGGAAGGGCGGGATGTATATTGCACCTCCTTAAGTTTAGCAAAGGGCGCCATAATGAGAGTAAATGGGCACCCAAATTGCTTTTGTTTACACTCTAAACCTGAAACAGAGAGAAATGAGTCAAATCAGTAAATACCAGTGAAAATGGCTCGACTGGTAATCAGTGTCAGATAACTAATTAATACGATAACTGAATTTCACTGATTTATTTGTGATTTACACTGGACGTCGATAATTTCACTACCGTAAGTCACCGTTTTCACAGTTTATTTGCTAGTCGGCAGTAGTTCATCAACTGACTTTCAGTAAATGTTACTTCACTGATAGGTACCATTTATTTGGGCTTAGAGTGTACCAAGATGTATTTATATAGTGTATACTATCTTTAATGAACTGCTATAATTTTTTTTTCGGGTGGTAAAGGGAGGGGGAAAAAGGACGGATAATCTGCCAGAAAGCCTGGTGATGTGGGAATAGCCTTGTGAAAATTCTCGATTTTAAACAATAATGGTGGTTTTTTTTAAATTTATACAGGACTTCTGACAGTAATATATAAACTAAGCGTTTAAAATTGAGCCACATGTATAATTTCCTGCTCATAACTTTTGCTTTCTTTTGTGCTCCTCTCTTAATCAATGGCTCTTTACTTAAGTCCTTTCTCATTAATTAGCTCTGTTTTTCACGCAAGTCTAAGAGCCCGTGGCTGTGAGGGACTCGTAGCAATGTCCAACCATCTAGCCATGGTCTGCTTGCCCCTGCAACTGCACAGTTATCAATCCCCGACTCCCAACACTGGACTGCATTTTTTGCCAACAGCACAAACGAAACAGAGTGGGTTGGTTCCAATTGAGTGAGATGTTTGGGGGCCCGCTTGACAGCAAAGGTCTTTAGCGCCGGCGAAGGTGAAATGAGTTGAAGAACCAGCAGCGAAGTATTGCGATAGTAGGGGAAACGGTAATGATACTTGTGAACCCACCCTCTAATGACAACGTCCGCCACGTTTCTTATGCCGGACTCGCTGGGGAGCGAACTCTGTTTGCTTTGATGGAATTTGAGTGATGTGGCCATTCCACCAGGTGGCACCAAAGATTGTGTTTGAGGCTGGAACACTGTTCATGTAAATACGTGTTTTGAAATGTTAGTGCACCTAATGAGACCAAGTTTTAATGCGACAAGGACATAACGTGGGTCCAGTACTATATCTAGATGACCAAACAATTATGGAATCGGAGTTATCTACCGCAGAATATTGTTCCAGTAACGAGATTTAAAATGCTAGAAGTAATTTAAAATTAACTTGACATTTGAGACCTCTGGTGTTCAGTTTCCACAGTAGAACAGAAAGAAAACAAAGTCACATTCATGGCTTTTAGCAGGTAATTTAATTTACCTAAGTTTTGTATTTGGAAGGTTGATTTTTCTCTATTCTACACCTGACTATATAATAAAATTTGTGGATCGATGTATTACTATTATGTAAATTTTTCACAAGATAAGCACGAAAAATCAAATTCACTTATAACTGCACAGTAGATTTTATGATACATTGTATTGGACCCACGATAAGCAAAACCAGAAGTTACTGATAACTAATGAGCCTAATTTCCTCTACATGGATGCAAATGAAATTTTACTAAACTTATTGAACGCTTAGATGATAGGTAGGCATTTACAGCAATATCATTACAGATAAAACCAAAAATATGTGAAACAAAATCAATAAATTAAAATACACGAGTGACTTACACGGGACTCTTATCCAGAAAAACTCTAAAATTAAGCTAGTTTGCAATTAACTGCATCACGGAAGTAGGATTCGTAGCATCAACTGCGGATGTAATCAGTATAATGTTTAGAATGATAGGTATACCTAACCTGAAATATTCCTTGGCCATAATTTTGAAAATAAGTGTCTGAACTACTAAAAAACATAAGTTTACATGGCCTACCATAACGCTACTTGTGAGAAAAAATTGATGGAAATCAGTTGATTGGTCTCCGGAATATGATATCGCATAAAAATATTCTTTTCTTCAATGGCTATCTTATAGAATTGCTTAAAAAGAGACTCTGAACACAATGTTTGTAATATATAATGTCAGCATTAAAAGTTTGACTAAAATTGTTAAATTTTTAAATACATATGCCAAACATATAACAATAATTATATGGCCGCCATTTTTTAAATCATTGCCTAACCCCATTTAAATCATAAAACGATGCTTGGCATTCTTTAGGTGTGCAGCATTTTGTGAAAATTAGTTGAATTATTCCGCAAATGTGACAAATTTTCAGTTTAATCACACGACACTACTTTGAAAAAAAATCCGGCAAAGGAGTATCTCTGTATGCATATCGGTTGATTGGTCCTCGAGATATGGCATAAAACCTCCATTGATCACGAAGATCTTCATAAATGCAGGGCAAATTGTTTATATATTAGCACATTCGATTGCTGTCAGAGATAGAATATACAAAGTTAAATTAAAATCTGTTACATAGTTTCGTAGATATAGCACACAAAGCTAAAATGTTTGTGTATGCGCCATCCTCAAAATAAGAGACTTATTTACTTAAAACATATAAATCAATATAGCCTACCACAATACTTCTTCGCCAAATTTTAAAGAAATCAGTTGATTGTTTCCCGAGATATGGCATAAAAACTATATTATTTAATGTGGGGATATCTTACATAATGTCGGAGAAATGAGGCTTTGCATATACAATTTCTATGGATACCACTGTTACTGTCAGAATACAAAGTTAAGTTGAAATTCGTTTTATAGTTTTTTAGATACAAAATACGAAGCTTAAATATTTATATGGCGACCATTTTTAAAATTAGTATGCCTGACCGACTTAAAATTTATTAGTTTACATAGCCTATCATAGTGCCAATTGTTTGCCAAATTTGGTAGAAATCATTTGTTATGTCGGAGACCACATAATTACAATTTGTGAAGTGGTACTATTTTACAAAATGGCGTACAAAAGATATTTCGTGTGTACATATTTGATTGTTTTACACATGAAATATCGTTGGAATTAATTACATGGTTTATACAATATAACATACAAAACTAAAATATATATAGACGCCATTTTGGAAATAAGTGGGTAACAAATCTAAAACATATCAATTAACATTGCCTACTGCAGTACTACTTGTTTGCCATATTTGGTAGGAATCGGAAAATGGTTTCCTGAGATATGACATAAACACTTTATTTATTAGTGTGGCACTATCTTACAAAATGGAGGAGAAATAAGGTTTAGCGTATAAACATTTGACGTTAGTTATATATAATAACAGCATACAAAGTTAAGTTGGAATTGATTAAATGTTTTCGAAGATATAGCATACTATGATAAATATTTGTATGGCCACCATTTTGAAAATTAAAGCCTAGTAAAATTAATTTACTTGGCATATCATAGTATTAATTACTTGCCATATTTTAAGAAAATTGGTTGAGTTATAGTTTTCGTGATAAAAAAAGTTTTATTTTTTTATATAGTGCTATTTTTCAAAATATCGGAGAAAAGTGGATGTTGTTATGTTTTGTATGATGCCTGTTGTAGATACTGCCAGCGTACAAAATTTGGTTTAAATAGGTCAAACGGTATGGTAGTAATACCAAATAAACCTAAAATATTTGTATTGCCACCATTTTGAAAATAAGTGTCTCATTATATTTAATTACTGAAATTTAACTGGCCAATCATAGTATTACTTACGTGCCAATTTTTGTCGAATTTAGGTTGAGTAGTTGTTGAGATATAACGTGAAAGCTTAATTTTTTCAAGTGGCGCTATCTTACAAAATTGTGGATAAACCACAATATTCACATCTGAATTTAATTTTTACAACTTGCGCTGTGAGCGTACAAAATTTGGTTAAAATCGGTTTAATAGTTTCCGAGAAATGACATATCTCTCTAAATCTTAAAACAAATGGGCGCTATTTTTAATGTAAGTACCTGGGGTAGTCGAAAACTTTAAAATTCAGGTGTCGTTACTTCGTTCTATATGTGTACTGGTTCCACGAAATTCAGTTAATGCGTTTAAAAATTGTGGGATGAAGGGGCGGGGGACACATATGCACAGACACACATATACACACATAAATGAAAGTGATCTCATAAGCCTTTCTTTCGTTCGGAAAGTAGGCAAAAAAATTATAAACAAACATTCAAGTGACAAACTGTGGGCCCATATTGCGGACATGAGCAGATTATCAACATCTTTAGTCTACGATCGTTCCATTTAAGCGTCTGAGTCGTGATAGTTCTTTGACCCCGGGGTACTTATTGTAAACTTCATCATTTTTTTACGCCTGTGGATCCATACCGTTAGTTTGCATTTATCGTGTGACTTAAATAGCCAAACAAGAGGAAATGTTACTTTGACCTAGGCGCTCGTTATTTCTTCTTAAGCCTAGTACACAGCATCCATAAATATTTTTTTCAGTCCGTACTTAATTAACCAATTCCACTGCCGTGTAATTTAAATGACGAACTTTTTGGTGAACCTTTTGTATCACTATCAATCCAATCACCTCATTGTACTTGCTGCAACGAGAAAACGTACTCGTGATGTTGGCTGCCATACTGTTCTCAAACGTGGTTCCGAGAATAGAAAACGTGGTTTCGGGAATATAAAATTTTATTCGTGCACATTCATGCAGTTTTGTTTACTGAAACAATATTTTTTTTTATTTCCAAAGCAGTAGTGCAAGCGCAAGTGTATAAGAAGTGATAAAAAATAAGACGAGCTGTAGTTCTCAAATAACATATGCAATTACTGTCACAATTTTAACTCTTTTATATTTGACTGTAGATAACTTTGTACGAATTTAATTGCGGAGAGTTATGTATAGTGTGAACAATCGCATCCTTGGTATACGAAGAATTGTTACTTGCCATTACGTAAATAGGTGAGTTAGTGTTTTACTTAACATTGTGTTACTTTTTATTAAATCTTCCTGGTATGCATTTTTTCTCTTCCAGACATATAGATAGTGGTTAGGATTGAAAAACACCGTCTGAGTGC